>LOJH01012304.1:0-11997 GCA_001685095.1 Ellobius talpinus
TGCTGTTTACAAGAAACACACCTCAAACTCAAAGACAGATACTACCTCAGAGTAAAGGGTTGGGAAAAGGCTTTCCAATCAAATGGTCATTTTTTCTTACCAAATGAAGCTTCCAGTGCTGACTGGGTTATATCTACTTGAGCTATTGGCCATTGGTGTCACATTGGAGTCCTTAGACAGCCCAAGCTGTTTCCAAGATTGTAGGTTGCTGTAACGCCTACACAACTTGCTGAACATGGAGAAGTCGAGTAACTACATAGAACCTTCACCCCTATCATGTTTGATGCAGGAAGGAACTCTGCATGCTCGCAAAAGAGAAATAGAAAGGGTCTTTATGTAACACACACCAAGAATAATAAATAATAACAATGGACCTGGGTAAAACACAAAAAAGGTCTAGAAGTTCAAAATAAAGATGTGTCAATGACCCACTGATCAAGGAGAAAGTCCAGCAAAGAACCACTTAGCACAGGAAATGGAGGAATTAAGGAACTCTGATGCTCTGATATTGTCCTTAAAACCATGGACATTCCCTAATTACTAGGGAACTTGAGTACCAGCTTTTTGATATAGCAGATACAAGTACAGTAAAATAAGCATAGCCCTTTCTTCATGAGAGACTTGCTGACCAAACTTATGGTTTAGTAGGATGATCATTTATTTGTGTTGTCTTGATTGGGTTGAAAAATGTCCTATAGCTGATGAAGTAGCATTTCTGAGCACACCTTGTGATGGTTTTGATGGAGAAGATTCAAGATTCATTGGTAGACTATCTAAAGTTCTACTCAGAGCAGTACAGTTGGGCAGCATCCAGAGGGTTGATAACTGCTCTAGACACAACCACGTGACAGACATAGTTATCACTCTTTTCTTCTTCTTGATCTAACTTGCCTAACTTCTCCTGCCTTCAGTCATTGATCTCTTGCTTGTACCCCAGTCTCTGTAAAACTCCAGGTTCAGTGGGAGACCCTGCCTCTAAAAATAAGGTGGGAATTGACTAAAGAAAACATCTGGTGTTGACCTTTGGCCTACATACACACACTGAAAGAAAATGTATCAGTTCAAGACCAAGTTCCCAGTGAGAAGATTTCTTTTACCCAAAGGGACAGGGGGTATGGAAGAAGAGACAAAGACAGGAGCTAGTGATAAGAGACCAGGATAGAGAGAGAGGAAGATAGAAACAGGGAGAAGGGGAAAGGTACAAGGGAGAGGAGACAGCGAAATTTGCCGCAGAGGAGAAAAGACTGCCTGTGGATGGAGAGGAGACAGATGTGGCACAAAAGAAAATGACAGTTCATAAAGTGCAGTGTAAAAACCTGTGTTAGGATAAGTTGTCTAATTTTAATTGGGCGTGTTAATTAGGTGATCCAAAATGACCTTTTAATCCTGGACTTCAATATTTTGATAGTTGTACCTTGGTAGTCAGACTTGGGGGGAGGGAGTGGCCAAATAAGGGAATAGACCTGGCTTTTGGAATGAAATATAACAGTTTTTTAGCACAACAGAGGGAATCAGGGAGAAGGGCAAGGCCTGCCAGAGCCATGCTCACTACACTTGAGCTGGCCAGAATGTCCCTTTGCACACAATGTATGCACATACATACACACACACACACACAGAGATTCAAATATATGTGTAAACCAAGAAACATATATTTACAATTCATGTACACCCAAAATTTTAAAAAAGTAAAGAACTTCCCAGAATGTGCCAGATATGATGGTCTCTATCTGTAATCTCAAGACTCAGGAGGCTTAAGCCACTGAATCAGAAGTTTGAGATGAACCTGAACGATATGGGGGGTTTTAAGCTAGCCTCAGCTTCACAGAAAGACCTGTCTCAAAAAAGAAAAGGAAAAGCTCAGAAATAGCAGTTCAAACTCTGGCATGTGCAATAACTTCAAGTGAAACAGCTGAGAGCATTTCATAATTGGCCAAGGAGTCAAAAGCAGATGAAAATAAATTTTTTCCTGTAGATATTTCAGAATGATATTGTAGAAAAGTTTTGAATGATAAAATAACCTAAAAGCAGTCAGATAGAAAATATTACCTTCAATAAAATGACAATGTACTGGCAGCTGCCTTCCAAAAGTTTAACAGTTGATTTCTCTTGACTGTACAGAGAAAAGGAGTAACTATCAATCAAAAATTCAATCTCTAGCAAAAATGCATCTATGGAATTTGGGGAAGCCAAAGTTCAGACAATATTCAATGTTGAAGAAAAACAAAATAATCCATCAATTTCAAAAATGAAGAAAAATGAGAAAAAAATAATCATGCCAAATAGGGATGTAACCAAAGTGTGAATTAACTAAACAGTAGGAAGTTAGAACATTAGTTAATAAAAATAACTGAATTTAATGTTTAAAAAGATTCTATTGGAAAAAATTAAAAACATAAGTTTAGTGGAAACAGTACTGGCAAAGGTTTAATTTAAAGGTTTTCTTTATTTGTGCACAAATATAAATCAGAAGGCAAATGTGCTAAGTTAACACCTAGCATTGAGAACGCCGAGGGTAACATTATTAAGAGAAAGAGTAGTAAGTCTTATAAAAACATAATTGGAAGCATTTGAGATTTCTGCATACTAAGTAGTCAGCAAGAATCAACATGACACCAAATTTGTGTGTATTAGAAAATCTCTATAGAGAAAGGGGAAATTCCTTGGCAGAAACATACCCAATGTCCTTAGGAAGAATGTTGACAGACGTCAATTTGACAACACAATGAGTTATAAAGTTAGTTATGACTACAAAAGATTGTATAAAGTACTAAAATTTTAAATGAACAAAAATTTTCTCTTAATGTGTTTTTGAATAGAAATAATACAATAAAATTAAGCTAATCTTACACTGATTAAAAGTTTTTAAATAATATAATATAAATCAGTTAGAATCTGTTTTTTTTTACTTAGCACATGGAGAAATGAGACCACTTTTAAAAATGTGTGCTGCATAGTGCAATGGACTATGCATATCTTATAGTCCAATAGTTCAAATCCCAAGAGAACTTCCTGTAGAAAACATTGTACAAGATCCCAAGAGAGTTTATAGAAATTTCTATTAGCACCATTCAGTTTAATCCACACTGGAAACAAACAAAATATCAATTTATTTCATGCATTGAATTGACTATTACACAGCTGCTGATAAATATAATGACAATAAATATTGACTTAGAAAACCTAAATGTCTATTGGTCAAAAATTGTTAAAAGATTGTACGTACATAAGTAGGTGTCTTTTTATTTATTTTAGATATTTACTGCAATTTCTCCTTCCTCCTCTCCTCTCAGTCCCTCTCTCAGATCTCCCAAACCACTGCACCTCCATTTCTTTTCAGGAAAGAGCAGGCCTCCCATGGATATCAACAAAACATGGCTTATCAAGTTGCATAAGACTAAGCACCTCCCCATGTATTAAGTCTGGGCAAGACAACCCAGTATGAGGTCTAGGGTGCCAAAAGCTGGTGAAAAGTTGGAGACAAGTCCCTGCTCCCACTGCTAGGAGTCACCAATAAGACCAAGCTACACAACTGTAACAGATATGCAGAGTGCCTAAGTCAGTTCCATGCAGCTTCCCTGGTTGTTGGTTCAGTCTCTGTGAGCCCCTATGAGTCCAGGTTAGTTGATTCTGTTGATTTTCTTGTGGCATCCTTGACCCTTCTATCTCCTACAATCAATATATTTAATAATTTCAAGGTTATTTGAGATTTTTCTGTTGAGAATTTTATGTTTAGATCTGTGTCCCATATTTTAATTCGATTATTAGGGTTTTTGGTTGTTTCTTTGTTTTGACTTGTTTTGTTTTTTCTTATGTCTAGTTTCTTGTGTTCTTTATATATTTTGGAAATTAGTCCTCTGTCAGATGTGGGCTTGGTGAAAATCTTTTCCCGTTCTGTAGGCTGCTGTTTTATCCTATTGACAGTGTCCTTTGCTGTTCAGTTTCCTGCGGTACCTTTGTTCACTCTGTCAACTGCCAGGCTTGGTGCCTACAGTGTTGGTATTCTGTTCATGAAGTTCTCTCTAGTGCCAATACATTCAAGGCTAATTCCTACTTTTTCTTCCATCAGGTTCAGTGTATCTGGATTCATGTTTAAGTCTTTTTTCAACTTGGAATTGAGTTTTATGCAGGGTGCAGGGTGATAGGTATGAATCTATTTGCATTCTTTTACATGCCAGTGTCCATTAAGACCAGTAACATTTGTTGAAGATTTTTTCTCTTTTATTGTAATATTTTGGCTTCTATGTCTAAAATCAGGTGTCTATAGGTATATCGATTTACATATATGTCTTAGATTTGATTGCATTGATCCACCTGTCAGTTTGTATGGCAATACTATGAACTTCTCATTTCTATAGCTCTGTAGATTTTGACATCAGGGATAGTGATACATTCAGAATCTTTTGTTGTATAGGTTTGTTTTATTTATGCTGGGTTTTTTTTGCTTGTTTGTTTGTTTCTTTGTTTTTCCATATGAAGCTTGAGTATTGTTCTTTAAAGCTCTATAAAGAATTTTACTGGGATTTTAATGGGGGAGTGCATTAAATCTGTAGATTGCTTTGGTAAGATGCCATTTTTATTATGTTAATTCTAACAATCCATGAGCATGGGAGATCTTTCAGTCTTCTGATATTCTTTCCAATTTCTTTCTTCAAAGATTTAAAGCTCTTGTCATACAGGTCCTTCAATTGCTTTCTTTGATTTACACCAGGATATTTTATATTATTTGTAGCTCTTGTGAATGCCATTTTCCCCCTGATTTTGTTCTCACCAATTTTTATCATTTTAATGTATAAGAGGGCTAATTTTTGTTATTGTTGTTAATCTCATATCCATTCATTTTGCTAAGGGTGCTTCTCAGCTGTAGGAATTCCCTAAAAGAATTTTCTGGGGCCTTTATATATACTATCATGTCTTCTGTAAATAAGAATGCCTTGATTTCTTCCTTTCCAATTTGCATTCCCTTGATCTCTTTTTGCTGTCTTATTGTTCTAGCTAGAACTTTGAGTGCCAAATTGACTAGATAGAGAGAGGACAGCCTTGGCTTATTCCTGATTTTAGTGGAATTACATTCAGTTTCTCTCCATTTTATTTGATGTTGGCTTTCAGCTTTCTGTATATTGCTTTTTTATATGCAGGTATGTTCCTTGTATGCCCGATCTCACCAATACTTTTTATCTTGAAGAGATGCTAAAATTTTGTCAAAGGGTTTTACAAAATCTAGTGAGATGATCATGAGTTTTTGCTTTTTCTTTCAGTTTGTTTATATGGTGGATTACATTGACAGACTTTGATATTTTGAAGCATCCCAGCATGTCTGGGATGAAGCCTACTTGAACATGGTGGATGGTTTTTGTTTTTTTGTTTTGTTTTGTTTTGTTTTCTTTTTTTGTATTTTCTTTTTTAAATGTGTCCTTGGATTTGGTTTGCCAGGATTCTATTGATTATTTTTGCATCAGTGTTCATTAGTGAAATTGGTTTATAATTCTCTTTCTTTGTTGAGTCTTTGTGTGGTTTTGGTATCCCAGTGACTGTGGTTTCATAAAAATAATTTAACAGAGTTCCTTTTGTTTCTATTTTGTGGAATAGTTTGAGGAATACTGGTACTAGTTTCTTTGAAAGTTTCTTTGAAAGTATTCTGCATTAAAAACACCTGAGCCTGACCTTTTTAGTGTGGGAGACTTTTAATGAATACTTCTATTTCCTTAGGGTTTATAGGTCTATTTAACTTGTTTCTCTGAACCTGATTTAACTTTAGATAAGGGGTTCCTCTCAAGAAATTTGTTCAGTTATTTTAGATTTTTTTCAATTTTGTAGAGTACAGATTTTGAAGTATAACCTAATGAGTCTCTGAATTTCCTTGGAATCTGTTGTTATGTCACCCTTTTTTCTTGTGATGTCTAAAATCATGCAGAAGTAAGTAACACACTACTCAGTTAAAGAATGCCTAAGGTAGTATGTGTTTCAATAGCCAAGACACATTGATATCTGGGCAATTTTGAAATAGCCATATGGGGCCATTTGGACAGGGCAAAGCTCTGTTTCCTTGAACTCAGTGGTTGGTGAATAGACGCTTATTTTTTGCTCATCTTCAACTGCAGTGTGCACTTTCATAAACCCCTGTAAGTGTATATGTAAGCACCATTCACATGTAAGAGAAAGTAGATACCACTAAAGTAATTGCAGTATTTTGCAAATGTACTGGTATTAGGGATGCTTTTAGCATTTGTCTGGAGAAAATCACAATATATTGAATAGTCTTTACCGGGCATTTCAAAAAGAAGAAAGGAGTAAAATGTCCCTTCTCCACAAACATTTGATCCAACCTACCATATTTCAACTGTGAGTCTACTGGGCAGACAACCTGCTAGGGAACAAAGAGAATATTTTCAACTTCAACAAATGTGTCTCACTGTTGACTAAATTCTAAGCCTTTTCCCTGTGGGCTACAAAAAAAAGAGGTCTAAGAATAATTGAGTAGTTTAGCCTTTGCTGTAGGGGGTTGTTGAGCATAACCTGTCTACAGTAAGAAAGCAACAGATTTTCCTGGCATTGTACAAAGCTGTCAACACAACAATAAATGGCCATATAATGAGCTTTATCAAACGTTCAGGCATAAGATCACCCTATCCTTAAAAAAATTGTATAAATGAAGTACTAAATACATTATAAATGGGATACTGTTTTCAAACTAATGTTTTAACTGATGGTTTAATCAATCTTCATTTTATCCCCAGTGGATATGAGAATGTGGGAAGATGGCTTTGTTTCAGAGAGTGAACAACCATTAGAGAGTAAATGAACTTGAAAATAATAGACTCTTCCTTCAGAGGCTGAAATATGCAGGGCATTGCAGTACATGAACTGGATCTTTCAAAAGCCATGTTTTGTGGAAACAGTTGGGTTCTTGGCTTAAACATATACCAGAGCTACATGTAAAAGATGACCATGGCATGAAAACAGTAATGTGGATGCAATTTAACTGATGATTGTAAAAGTAATGCAAGTTGCAGCTGGAGAAATGGCTCGGTGATTAGGAACACTTGCTAGTCTTTCAGAGGACACCGGTTCTGTTTAAAATTAAAAATAGAGTCAATTTAAAAATAATCTAACTTAGTTCTCCAAATTTCCAACTTAAATAATTTACAGCAATTATTTACAACAAAATTTGCATGGCTACCTATGCATATATCCAATTTGGGGTTTGCTGGGAATATACCAGAACTACGTGATACTATTCATGTTCAAATCTTAGCATTAAATATAAGATATATGGAAATTGCAAGCAAGCAATATTCCCATATATCTTATATTTAATGCTAAGATTTTAAAAGCAAATAGCCTTTGCAAGACAATGTTACATTGACAATCATTAATCAAAAGAACATTTTTTCTTTAGTTCTATATAGAATATAATATAAATGGCATTAAATATGCAAGACTCACATTTGAATATTGCTATTTATAACTTCTAAGATGTATTATTTTTGCTTTTAGTCAGACTGCCACAAGACACAGGACAAAAGGCCAATCATAAATCATAAGTCTAGATAATAGAGAAAAAGATGACAGTTGGGGAATATCATTCTCATAAAGCTAACCATCAGGCTAGATAGATAGATGGTTCATCAAGTGAGGGTACTTGCTGCCAAAACACAAAAGCCTGAATTTGATCCCAGAGCTTCCACTGTGGAAGGCGAAAGCCAGCTCCAGCAAGAGGTCCTATGTCTTCACATAGAGGCTCATAAACACATGCATAAATGAAAGTAATGAGGCTAAAGGAGACAGACATTTGGATTTCTCAAATTTTAATTTTTGGGTTTTCATCCCACCAAAATTTACTTCCATTTATCACATTTTTATAAATATATAAAAGTCTAATGAATGAAAATATCTTTAGCGCTATGACAAATATGAAACAGCATATATGGGGGCAGCTGGGTTTGGTATAGCTTTCTTCCATACAGCTATTGAATATATTTATTCATTGGTAATCCTCAGGCAAAGGTCTCAAGAATACAGATAAAAAAGGTTCTATGAGTGAAAGTAAAGTAACAAAACGGCATGTAGCAGGAAAGTTCTGGACATGCAACTTTTAAAGAAATTTTTAAGAAATTTCAAACAGGCTAGAGCAATGGTGAGGAAAGAATGAAAGAGGATTGGAGGACTTAGAACAGCAAGATATGAGCTGGCTATTCAAAAGCTTTCAAAGATGCAGTCTTTTTCCTACCATTCTAAAAAAATCTGAGACTGTGAAATATGTGAAGAAATTAAATATATACAAGCTACATAGTGGAGGTTAAGAATCACTGTTCTGACATTTGTCTGACTTTAATTAAGGAGTCTTCAGCTGTGTTACTCACATGACTCCAATTCTAAAACATTCAAAATTAGCTGTGATACTATAAAAGCAAGATATAACTATTTAAATAATAAAGATCACATTTTAAAAACAAGAATTATTTGGATTAATCTGAAAAGCTTAATTTTAGAATAAATTTAAATCAAAATAAATATACTTAGGAAAACAAAAATAAGTTGCTGCTTTCTTATTTGAGACCAATATTAAAGTCTGTAGAAATGGCTGAGTACAATTGCTACTCTTGCAGAGGACCCAAGTTTGACTGTCAGCACACAACCGTCCGTAACTCCAGCTCCAGGAGATCCACTATCCTCTTTGTGCTTTCACAGACACCTGCACTCTCCCAAATGCATAATTAAATCCATGCTTACAATAAAAAATAAAAACATAACTTAAAAATACTATTATGTGGCACATCTTGTAGTTAAATCTAAAACATTCAAAGTAAAATAAAACACATTATTTAGTATTACGAAATGTAAATATACAGCTTCCATCTCCTCAGCTAAGAAATGATTCCAACTGAAATCACAAATGGAAGTATTAAAACACAAAAATATTGAAGCTCAACCCAGTTCCAAAATAATATTTATGGAAGACTCATGTTTATTCATGCTACAGAAGAAGGTTTGACAAATTGGCTAGTGTTTGTTATTTTTCAGTCGAGCATTCTTGTTGCTCAATTTTTTCAAAGGTCCTGAGAAAGTTCATCTCTAAAGGCAGCAGAGCATAGCCCAGAACCTTCCCCATGCAGTATTTAGATAAACAGCTGGGTTTTTTCTGTGTATAGGCAGCGAAAGCTGTGAAGTATTTCCAATCCCTAGGTTCTGGGGTGTGTCTGCCCTGAAAACAGAAGATTGAGTTAGATTTATTCTCAGTCACAGATCTTGAGAAACACAGGAACTTTTACTTTTTAATGGATTACTTATTTAAATATTTTGGTCTTCTCTATAATATTCTTAAGCATGGGGTCCCATGCAAAGATCGCTATGCCTAGATAAGAGCATTAGTAATCTACAGACTTACCATAAGACAAACCCAGCATTTCACCAGAGCACACCCCTGCCTCCTCAGCCCCACTCCCAGCGATAAATAATCAACATAGTTCTTCGATTAATGAGGTAAAGGAAAATGAATATTAGGGTAGAAACTACAAAGCATAAGCCATGAGCAATGTAAGTGTAACCAAAGCAGATTATTATTCTCTAGTTCCCAAAAGTGAAACACCGAAAGTTTAAATCTGTACTTTGAAGATCTAGCTTTTATTTGGACATAGACAATAGAAAGAATTTTTTTCATAAAGACAATTTCTTTTATAGTTAGAGAAAAATAACATAGACTTGTTTGCTGGTGGAGTGCACTTTTTAAAAGGACATTTCTATGCATATGTTACAGAGGGGAGCTAAAATCAATGACTTCACTCACATAAAGTATAAAAGCAATTATTACATATTTATTTTGCTTGTTTGGGGAAGACAGGTTTAGGAACAAAAGAAAAAGATAAAAGAGAAAGTTCCAGAAGTGGGAAACTGAGTCATACTCCTGAGAAAGAAGACAACCATGATACCTTCTCCACGATGACAACAGGCAGAAAAAGTTACGGAGATAGTTCACATAACACACGATCTGTTCTAGGAAGGAGCTGGAAATTGGGACGAAAATTTGGAGTCAGCGGGAAATAAAGCAAGATGTAACCATGGAAACCCAAAATCAAAACACAGCCCTGTATTGCTGAGAACACTGTAGGCTTCTCAAATCACAGAGGATTTCAAGCCACCGTGTTCAGTTACTGAAGCCAACTGCAGCCTCAGAAGCAAGGACGAGCCTAGGGCATCCAGGAGACTAATAATGCCTCATTTATGACAAAGTCATCTTTTATCTTGAACTATGTCACTAGCAACAAGAGCCAAGTCATTTAGGTGTTATGTGTTCCGTTATTTCTTATGTGAAATAATATTAAGCACATCTGACCTTGAGAGTTGTCATAAAGAAATTGAGTACCACTGGAAATATGGAAAGTTATCATGTTAGCAGGCAATTCACAGCTCAAAACTGTGACTAAAACCTCAACATGACAGCACCACTGACATACAGTTAAAAATGTGTGTGTGTGTCTTTTTTAAAATATAAAATTAAAATACGTTTTTAAATGCCACAAACCCAAAGGTAGATAGATAATCGCTGAGCTGACCCTTCAGCTATGGCCTGACATTAAAAGACATTTTTGTTCTTCTGGCACTATCAAAATCCAATTTCAAGATAAAATGGTGAGCTCCTTCATCAATTCCAATCATCTATGTTTCTTCTAAAACAAATAAGCCCCTGGGTCACTGTAATAAGAACTAGGTTGATATGAAATGCACAGTGCAACCTACATGCCACGCCACCTCCGCCGTCTTAGGGGTCCCTGTTTACAAGCTGAAAATACTGGTCTTTTGGTACTAGAAGTATTAGCAGAAGTAAATAAGACATTATATGTCAGAGTGTCTCTTGTAACACAGTAGCATTCTCTGATCAAAACAAGTGTGTTCTAATGTACTTTCTGTTGGAATCATACTAATTTGGTTGAACACTTTGGTTTTTGTCTTTACCCTTAAAATTCATTCACTGCTTAACCATCTCTTTGATTCAACAAAATATTGCAAAATTGTGTAAACTTTGGAGACTGTGTTACGTGGCATCACATCATAAAGATCATTTAATGTTGTACATAACATAGTCTGAGTGATTTCTCAGCACAAATTATATCACAGACAGATTAATTTTTCAGAAAAAAAAACCAATAGGGGATTGCCGGAATTTCTTATCCTCATGGCATTTCTGATTGTGCCTGATCAGGCACTAGCAAGCTGCCTGACAGCTGAGAACACCTTTCCTGTGCTTACTCATGGAACATAAAAGTTAAAGTAAGGCGTGGTCCTTCTGTTATTCTTTTCCTAGAATAAGACTAAAGTCATAAACGCATTAACCAAATCCAACAGAGTCCCCCAAAACACCACCCCACATGAGATCTCTTCTCCAAAGTAAGAGAATTTCTTTAACACTTTTCTATGCAGATGCTGTATGCTCCTATTTTTAACAATTCTTTCGCCAGAGTTTGAAATTATTTCTATTTTAGGAAGAAGAGAAAAGTACACCACTTTCTTCACATCCTTCCCAGACAATAATGGAATAATTTATTTTGCAGTTCTCTCCCAACATTGTTCTTTCCCTTGAGTTGATACAATTCAAGCATCTGTTCTATGTACCTATGATAACTAGAAAACATCTCCCCAGAAGCAGTTGGAATCCCAGGAATCTAAGCAGGAACCTAGGATGTGAGAAGAGACATAATGAGTAGTTCCATACCAGGTCCTCTCGGGTAAGAGTTTGCACGTGAATCTCTATCGGACCTATGACTGCACAACTCTAGCTTGATGCTGCGAGTAGCACAGGTTGGAGCCATTGAAGATCTTACTGATTCTTGGGTCAAAACTGAAAAGCTGAGATCATAGACAAAGACTGTTTAAAATGACTTCTGAGTATTTTGATTTAAAAAACAAGATTCTTATATTTATTTATTTTTTAATTTTATTGAGCGCTACATCTTTCTCTGCTCCCCTCCCTGCCTCTCCCCTCCCCTTCAACCCTCTCCC
>LOJH01012304.1:14831-25712 GCA_001685095.1 Ellobius talpinus
GATAGATAGATAGATAGATAGATAGATAGATAGATAGATAGATAGATGAATGTAGGAAGATATAGAGAGATATGTAGATTGATAGATATACATTGTCAAAATATACAACTACAACCTGATAAGTCTGCTTGCTATTACTCATATATATGGATTTTGAGGGCTGACCACTTAGCTATTTTTAAAGTGGCCAATGTCAAGGTGAAGACCTGAAATTATTGTTAAATATGAGGAATTATCTGGTGCATTTGGAGTTGATCATAAATATTTTGAAGCTTTGAAAAATACACAATTTTTTCAAAGAACTAATTTATTGGAATTTAATAGAATTTTAAGGTCTTGATCTGCTTTTAAAACTCTTTAGATGGACATCTGTTCATTGCAGTATCAAAAACTACTAAAGTGGGTTTGAGGTATGGCTCAACTGATAAGAGCACTTGATGCTCCTGCCTTTAGACCAAGATTTGAATCTGAGCACCTACACTGTGGTTTACAACCATCAGTAACTCCGGGTCCAGGGGCTATAAAACTATTTTCTTACTTATGTCACCACCAGGCATGCATATGGTGCACAGACAAGCATAAAATAAAATAAATAGCTATAACAATTAAATAAATAGAAAATAATGAGAAAGACAAAGGTGGTAGACCTGGTTTCATAACTCCCAAGTTGATGGGCAAACTTACAGAATTATTTTGCAGACACTGCCACAAGCATAGTGCGGACAAGAACAGCCATTTTAATCATGTTTACCTTTACGTCATGACTGATAGAAATACTTGATTTTATCTGCTTTCATTTACTTTACATTTAAGAAATAAAATTTGACTTGATTATGAATCACAATATTCTGATGTATCTTCGGAGATAATATTTTTAATTCTTCTTGGAAGCAATCTCCACGTCCTCTTCCAACATGATTGATAGTAAGATTCCAGAATCCACTAAAGTATAAAAATGGTATATTCAAATATGTGGCAAGCATTTGCAAACACATAGACACTTCATTTTAATACAAAATTCCATGGAGTATATGGGGTCTCTTCACTAGACTGCACATGTTCTCCTCTAGATATTATCAGATGCTCTAAGCAGCATCAAGCCCTTTGCAGTTCTCTGTCACTATGAATTTTCAATATCTTCCCATGCAAAGACAATATCTTCACATTATCTTTTTAAAGATGTCAGTGAAGAGTCTTAGGGTTTTAAATTATATTGTTATTATTCTGTCTATACTCTCGTGTAATTATGTCCTTAAATGCAGAAGCAGATGTTTTTGCTTTACAGAATTATTTTGCATAAATATGTTATTTTCATGCAGCAAGTCATAAATTCACTCCTTTATAGCAACATTCTACCTCAGAACGATGGAGTCCATCAACTTTCTGCCAATATGAATATTTTTCATAATAAGAACAGGAATGAAGCGTCAAAGATTAAATTTAGGTCTCGGGTGATTGCTGTTCACTCTCAAACTTATGATATATGAGTGAGGTGAAAGAACTTTCAAGATCCATAGAGAGAGCATTTTTTAACAAAGTCAAAATGCTTTACTGCAAACTAAATCTGCACTTGGTTTAGATGTTAATCTCAAAACACAAAGTAAGCACTTTGAGTGGTTCTTGTGTGTGTTAGGCTCCCACTAAAGCAAACTGCCTAGATGGGATTTTTTTCGTAGTCTTGTGTTTCAGAAAAAAAAAATTAAAAGAGAACTAATCTTAGAAAGTCTTGTAAAAACCATTTTATGTATGGAAGTTATAGAAATCAGGAATAACTCTGAGACTAAATCGAAATTCCTGGATAAAACACAAAAGCATCCTTTTAGAAGCCTCAAGGTGGTAAGAAATCCCCAGGCAGGGAAAGTCAAGTGTGTACACAAAAAGGGAAAAGGCACAAAATTTCCTTTCCTGTGAAACCTTTGTTTCTTGAGAATGTTGTACCTCACTTAGATGGAGAGAACACAGAGAATAAGGAAGAAGGAAGCTAGAGTCGGGCTTTGTTCAAGTTGGGGTGCACAGAAAAATTGTCCATTAAATTGAATCAAGAACAGCTACACGGCAAGGCAAGTCGGCCACCCAAATGAACCAAATTGGCCTCCCAAAATGACGTTGATAACATCTCAGCATCTGAGATGATGTCACTAGCTTGGCAACCATTTGGGCGGTGATCAACTCACAGAGGGATCCTAGTGAATGCAGCTGGTATAAAGAGAGATCACTGTATCAAGAGAGACCACTTTCCTTCCATCACATAATCTCAAAGCCAAAAAATAAAGTCATGCAAGAATGAGAGAGCAAACCTCCAGCAGCTGACAAGTCTGCCAGTGCCTCAATTTGCACTTCTCAGTATTCAGAACTGTGAGAGATAAGTTTCTGTCCCTCATGTGCTATTCAGTCTATACTGTTTTGCTACTGCTACCCAGCTAAGTTAGGACCACACACCCATAAAAGCTTCTGCTTCACTCATCTGACTTTAACATTTACCATGATTTTGTACTTCACTTCTACCCACTCTCTTCAATCCTTTCAGTGTAGAGTTTAAAACATAATTTGGCTACCATCTATAACCACTTAAGTAATTTTTGGAAAAAATAAAAATAAAATTTAGTGCCTATTATACCAAATAAAGAACCAGTTGTTATTTAACATTGTAAATACATGTTCAATTGTGCTGGATTTTTTTCAGCACTTGTTTATTATGGTTGTTTTGTTAAAATCGGGATCTTAGTTTCTTTTTCTACTTCAATAACTGACTGTCACAGACTGGAAAAAGTATCAACAATAAAAATAAACAGCAACAACAACAACAAAAAAACAGTTTCCAAAGCCTCTGGAGACTATAAAGTCTAGTTATGTGATAAAGTCTAGTTATGTGATGCTGTATCACATTTAACAATTGAGACAGAAGGAGAAAATTAAGCTCAGTTTATCCTCTTTATCGGGAATCATCACCTACGATAACACATACATGAGCCTACACACTCAATTGCCTCTTCAAGTTTTCTCCTCTTAAAATTGCTCAGTGACAATTTCAATATGAGTTTTGGAGAAGTTGCCCACTCTCCACCAAGATCTAAGTAAGATCTACAGTCTGTGTTTGGTTACTGTATCATTTGAGTCTCCTCTTTTTTCTAGGCATTGTCTACCTCTTGTAAATGGCATAGATCTGATCATCACAGAGTGCCGCACACTCTGGCTTAGCTGAGTGCTTACTTGGAGTGTTGGTAACTTTTTTCATGGATGGATTTTTTATTCATTTTGGGAGAACAAAAGCTTGCCTTCCATTCTTGATACATTAGTGCTTTTTGTACCAAAGCCTCTACTTGAGTGTAGAAACACCAACATGTGGAAGCTCAATTAACATCCCCAAAGAATAAAGGGTTACTTCTGAGACACTCATTCAGTTCGTAATTAGATGATCCAAACTATCTAGTTGATGTAATAATACTTGCATTACCATATATCTAAATCTAATTACAGAAAGATTTAAGAATTAATGGACTTTTAACTCATTATTTTATACTAATGAACTCTTTTCCAATTAACCATCATTTCTAAATCTTAAATCAATCCTCTGTGTACACAGAAAAGTCTCATTTACAGAACAAATCTTTTGTTTTTCAGAGCAGAGTCTATAAGTACTTAGTGTGTCTTTAGTGTATAGACATGGACGCCACTAAATAAACTCAGGGTCAGGACAAATAAATGCTTTTAAACCACAAGTTAATAAACATATAGTTAATTACTAATAAAAGTACTTTGAGGTGAATATTATTTGAACATTTTCTTCAAGTTATTTACATTAGTCCTACTAGTCAATATCAACAATTGTGATCATTCCTCCTGCCCAGATGATTACTTTGATGACTTTATTACTAGCATACTAGAATATTTTTTATTTTTGTTTTCTTTTCTAATTTATTTATTTTACATCTCAACTGCAGTTTCCCCTCCCTCCTATCCCATTCCACTCTTACCTCCTCTTTGATTTTCCCATCCACACCTCCTTTGTTTCTCTTCAGAAAGAGGCAGCTCTCCAGTGGGTATGGAGATAACAACAAAGTATGGCATCAAGTTGCTGTAAGACTAGGTACCGCCGCTTGTAAAAGGCTGAGAAAGATAATCCAATATGAGGAATAGGTTCCTAAGAGCCAAGCAAAGTATTAGAAGCAACCCCTGCTCCCATTGTTAGGAGTCCTCCAAGTTACACAACTGTCACATATATATATAAAGGGCCTTGTCAGGCCCATGCAGGCTCCCTGGTTGTTGGTCCAGACTCTGTAAGTTCCTATGAACCCAGGGTAGTTGTTTCTATGGGTTTGCTTGTGGTGTTTTAACCACTCTGAGCCCTACACACCTTTCTCCCTCTCTTCAGCAGAATTGCCCAGACTCAGACTGATTGTCTGTGGGGATCTCTATCTCTCTCCATTAGTTGCTGGGTGAAGGCTCTCTGAAAACAACTGGGGTTGCCACCAATCTGATCACAGGAGATGGCTAGTTGAAGCTATGCATCCATTTTTGCTAGGAGTCTTAGCTGGCATCATGCTTGTAGATTTGTGGAAGTTTCCCTTGCATCAGGTTTCTACCTGACCCCGAAATGCATCCCCTTTCCAGTTAACTCTTTCAGTTCTCTCCCCTTCCATCCACTCTCCAACCTGATCCCTCAAGTTCCAATCTTCACCTACCCCAGTCCACCCAGGAAATCTTGTCTAGGTTTTTAAATAAACAAATATAAGTGATTATAATGGGTTTAAGTGGTTTTTTTCTTCTGACACAATGTTCTGGATATGTCAATAAAACATGACCCCACAAATTATTAGGCAGCTTCATTTTGATCATCATGTCTTATGTGTTGATATTGTATTGTATTGGCAAAACAGATACAAATCATTGGAATTGCTGCATGAAAGCATAGCTGTGAACAGATTTCTTCTTTTTTCCACCTTGGTATTTAGTTATGGGCATATTTTTTATATTATAGTAGTTAAATTTTAGTCTATCAAATATCATGTTATTATTTATTTATCTGACAAGTGAAGATGAGATTTGAGGGCTGCAAAAGTTACATTGTTGACAATTGAGGGGTGTGCATCATTTGTGACTTAGGGAAGCCTGTGGTCTCACAATCTATTTGAATATCATGTTTTATGAGATAATACATTTAGACTCTTTGAGTGTCTAAATGTATCTTGAGATATGTGGTAAAGGGAAGGTAACTGAAATCAAAGCATATTCTTGAAATATGTCACAAAGCAAAAGGGCCCCACATCAAAGCAATAGAATTTTATCTTTATTGGTTCTGTGAGTCTTTAATAAAAAAATG
Organism: Ellobius talpinus; assembly: GCA_001685095.1. Classification (NCBI taxonomy): domain Eukaryota; kingdom Metazoa; phylum Chordata; class Mammalia; order Rodentia; family Cricetidae; genus Ellobius; species Ellobius talpinus. Next base: position 20,152 of record LOJH01012304.1, read on the forward strand.
ATCTTATCCCTCATTTGAAAAGCTCCAGTAAGCAATATTCCCCTGACAACTCATGTAATTCACAAGGAAAAATTGACTCTTATATTCATCCCTCGCTTATATCTTTACAATCTGAAAGTTCAACCTTAAAGAGTCACATTACTTCCAAGGTTACTACTTACATGAATGTTATATCAAGAATGGGAATATTGACAATTATTGTCTGAAAAAAACATTTATTATGCATTGCAATGTATATGTGCACTTGCATTTCAAAACCCTGTTTGTATTATAGTGACACCTGTATCCAATCACACTTTGCAGTATTGCCAACATACCTGTATACTCAGTGAAGAAATTTATGTCAGGACATCCCACGCAATGTCAGACAACAACTTGAACCTAAGCCCAGAAAACGACTCTTTCACAATGTATTCTACTAATATATTGGGATTATCTGCCTTTGGACTACACTACATTGTATTTGGACTGCACTATCTTCTGACCATATGAGTCTTCTGAGTCAGCTCTAGAATTTATCCTCTTGTGCCACAAGAATTTTATAGCTTTCCCTCTAACTGCACATAGCAGATTTTCCACATGATTGTTTCCTGCTGATTACATTTGTCCTAGCTTCTCAATTTCTATGATCATACTTTAGCCACTTACCTTCACATCGAGAGTGGATATTAACAAAAGTTAAATGGCCATTAAATCATAAGCATCCATCAGAAGTGACACGGGTTGAATACAACAGGCACAAGTATCTTACCATCACTGCTTAGCATCTATCCTAACATACTAAACTTCTGTGTTCTCTTCAGAGTGTGCATCTGTATATAAGATTAATTTTGGTCTGAATTTTACTTATTTTTCCAATTAAAAATATGGTTTGTGAAAACAGGATTACATTTCCACCTATATTCCCAATGCCTTCAAAAAATTGGACATGAAATATATACTAAATATGAAAATGTACTGGCTTTACTTCAAGTAGAATAACTTTGAATTATAGTTTTAATTTCTTGCATGCCACTGACAAAAGCATTAAATTATGACACAGGAAGTCATGTTGTTGTCACCTTAGAAAAAGCTCATGGATTTTCCAGGTTGGTCACTTTGTGCTTAAATGGACAGCAAGAAGTAGCAGTGATCTCTGCCTTTGTTTGATAGCATCTGACATAATCTATAATGTCAGACAAGCTCATACATACCAAACCTCCTTTCACTAAGCACCACCAGTGAGTCATGACAATAGGCACTGTTGGAGATCAAATGCTGACTCCACTCAATAAATATCCAAATTTCAATCAATAACAGATTTCTGAATAGCACATTACATTTTGTGTTATTTTTTTCACATGTAAAAACTTAGAAAACAGTAAAAATTGTGTCTAGGAGAAGGTATAGAAAGGATAACATTAACAACAAATAGAGAAAAAATATACATTTTAATGATGATTATGATAATTTAGTTTTAAATAATATAAGCAGGATACCCACAGATTAGTTAAATGGCAACAAAGTACCAAAATTCACATGAACTATTTTCTTGTTATAAACAATGATTCTAGAACTAACACTTGAGATTGCTGAGAAGAATCCTAGTGTGTGTACAAAGTATTTTTTATCATACTTGCTAGCAATGTGGTAAATATCAACACTTTTTTTCTAATATTGTTATTCACTTCCACCTCAGAATGTAAAATCTTTTTAGAGTATCATAGGTTTTTCCATCAAAACAAGATAAAAGATGTGGATGGAATGGAAAGTCTTTCTCCCCTTTGATAGCAGGAGAAATTAGTTGAATGAGCTTTTGAATTGGGGAATATTCAAGTTCCTCACATAACATGATATGATATTTACATATAACTTAAGCATGTGTTCTCAAATCATTTAAGTGATTCATAGGTGATTTATAATGCCTAATAAAATGGAAGTGCTAATCACACAGTCACAGTAGTATTTAGAAATCAGTGAAAATTGTCTAATCTGTTCAAGACAGGTGAAATTTTTTCAGATGAATGAATCTATAAGGCACACATATACACATGTACACACGTATGCACATAGATCCACTCACATGCATGTACATACACACACATACACATGCATGAACACATGATTGCAAAAACCCAAACCACATCTCTAAATAAACCACCATATGATGATAAAAGAACTGAAAATGGTCTTATAGCACAACATCATGGTTTGCACCTGAGAAAAATTCATCTCATAGGTCTGTCCTTTAAATAGATTTCACACAGTCACTTTACAATGTCCCAAGCTATTTTCCAAGTCCAATGAAGTATTATCATACACTATATTTGTAGCAACCTGTCTATCATTCAAGAATGAACTATTAAAGTATAAGTTCTATTTGAAAGTGGATTATTATAATGGAAGATAAACAGTGGCAAGATAAAAAATATGCTATACATAATACAGATGGTCATTAGAACAAAGAAGAAACAACTTACTTTAGAATGTATTGCTTCCTCATGAATGAAAAGCAGAAAAGGTATTTTACTTAAATAAAAATTTAAGATGAGCCTTGAATAATCAGTGAACTTTCACTTTGTTGGGATGAAAAGAGTGGATGTTTTCCAGCTAAAATACTGAGAGAATGCAGCAAATGGGGAATTTTTAGGACAAGGCCAGGATCCACATTGATGTCCAATGTGGTCAATGAAGTGAGCTTGGGAATTGTAAATAACAACAACAACAACAACAACAACAACAACAACAACAACAAAACCCAGTAAGTATAACCACATTGAGGTTTGAATTTCCCTGTGACCAGTAAGGCCATGTCTATGGGCATGTAAACTGATTTCAGAAAGTTGAGGAGAAAATTCAAGCTTCTAATCAGGGGAATGGCTTTCTTTAATCTGACTTAACAGGAGAGACAACAACATGCCAACAGTGTGATTTATATTAAGGAGAGACTAAAACTGAGTGAATATTTTTTTCTGTAATAGGATCAGAATTATAAAAATTATTTGACATATTGGAAATGTTCAGGGAGAGAGAAACAAAACATATCACATCAGTATATTTAAGTCAATGACAAAGAAAAATTGAGAGATTTTAACAGAAGTAGACAAAAACAATAACCGAAAGAAAATAATCTTGGTTAAAACATGGCTGGTTTCGGTTTTGACCTTAACCTTGCGATATAGCCATTTGTATATAAATCAAACCATGAGATATTACAAAAACATTGAGGGTGGAAATATAGATTTTGGAGTGATCCACGGAGAAGAATAAAGTATTTGGAACTGGGAAATACAGTGGAAGACAGAGTGACGAGACTCCTTTTGCTTGTGTTGGTGTGACGAAATGGTTCAGAGTAAATGTGCAGTGTGTTAGAGATAAAGGGAAGGAGACTCTCCAGAAAACCAAGGCAGTTGAAGAAAGAATAAGATCAAATGTTTCCCATCCCCTCTTCCCCAAATGTGGTTCTTCCTGACAGACATTTGCTGCCCAGTCCTCAGATGTGCAAACAGGCGTTAGAACAAGGCACAGAAAACGAGACGATCAGGAAAATCACTAGTATGGCAGTACCCCCTAAAATCAAAACATTTTCTAATTTGGAAAGAGGGGAGCTCATGTCAGGTAAGAAGGGGCTGAGGGTTTAAACAGAGGAGATATGGCTTGAATTAGCTGGGGTTATATGGATTTCAATCCCCACCCCCTACAAGAAAAATCAGGCATCACGTGCCTGCATGTAACCCATCACTGGAGACAATAAAAGCCTGGGACTCCACTGGTAAGCCATCCTGCCTGCATGTAACCCATCATTGGAGGCAATAATATCCTGGGACTTTATTGGTTAGCCAGCCTAACTTAAATATCCAGTTTGGAGTTCAGTGAGAAACCTCCTTGGAGGAAATAAGACAAAGAGGTAGAGAGATACAAACATCTCTACAGCTCTCTCTGACCTCTGCATATACACATAGGAGAATGTACCGTACACCACACACATACATACACATATACAGACAGAGAGAGAGAGAGAGAGAGCGTAAAAATATTTCCTATTTCTCTTATTTTAGAAAAAGAGACACCATTTTTATTTTGCCCTGTGGTAAAAAAAAAAACCATTTCACTTCCAGCTATAACATTTATTATATGCTTATTATCATGTCTCATGCACTGTGCACTGGAATTAGAGATACAAATGAGAAAAGATATGCTTCACTCAAGGAAATCATAATTCAACAGTGAGAGCAGCACATGCAATTAAGCATGTGAAAACAACCACTGCATGAAACTCCACCATGACAGAACTCTGAACTAGAGATTGGGGTCCTTGATCCCAGTCCTGATGCTGAAAGGGAAAGGACTCTAACTAGTCCACGAATGTGTCATGCATGTTAAGACTGACCTGGGAGTGTTGTGGAATAATTTTTTGTACACTGAGAAGATGTATCTTTGTGTAGGAGCCTTCTGATTGTTTTGTTGTTGTTTGTTTGTTTTCCTTTATTTCGTCTGTATGTTGTATTTATGTCTTTATTTTTATTTATCTATTTGTTTATTAATTGGTTTTTCAAGGTAGGGTCTCTCTGTGTAACAGTCCCAGCTGCCCTAGAACTCGCTGTGTAGACCACGCTGGCCACAAACTAACAGAGGTTCGCCTGCCTCTGCCTCCAGAGTGCTGGCATTAAAGTCGTATGCCATCACTGCCTGGCCTGATTGGTTTAATAAAGAGATAGATGGCCAATAAGTAGGCAGGAAGAGGTTAGGCAGGACTTCCAAGAAGAGAAAGAAAGAGAGGAGATTAATCTAGGCTTGAGAGGGACATCAGAGGACAAAGAGAGGAAACAGAAGGTACAAGATGGAAGAGAGGTAAAAAGCCATGAGGTAAAATGTAGATTGACATAAATGGGTTAACTTAAATTATAAGAGCTAGTGGATGTAATAAGCCTAAGCTATAAGTCTAGCTTTCACAATTAATAATAAAATTAATAAAAAGTCTCCATGTCATTTTTTTGTGAGCTGGAAGCCCAAAGAAAAATCCATCTACATGGGAGATGTGAGGAAACTCACAGGTAACTAGGAATGAAATCAAAAGAAGATGCTGCACAGACATTAATAAACAAATAGACGATTGAAACACAGCTGTGATTTGAGCCCACATTTTGTCAGCAAAGGCAAAATTTTACGTTGGGTATGACTCGGTTAAGTTAAACTAGAGAATCATATTGTAGGAAAGGGCAGACCTTATTTTGCATTGGTGGATAATGTTGAACTAGAGATGCTCTTTCCAAGTATTTTATTAAGAGATGGCTAGAAACAGTTGTTCTGCAACAAACTGCCATCTTTGGGTCCTTGCACAACCCAATAAATAGTTGCAGATTTTAAGTGATAAGACCAGGAGATTTTGAACATTATGCTGCTCTGGAGGAAAACTTAATTTAACAAAAATCACTTTTGCTAGTAACATCAGAATCATAGAAGCATAAAATTATAGGGAGTGAAATACGCATTTCTTATATCCAAAGTTTCAAGAGCCAGGTAGGTCATTTAGATCTTCTGTTCTTTCCTCTCCTCCCTTCCCCTCCCCTCCTTTCCCCTCC
>LOJH01012305.1:0-11641 GCA_001685095.1 Ellobius talpinus
GTTCGGGAGCTAGGCCGGACGAAAGCAGGCGCCTGCGCTCCCCTATCACTACACGCATGTCTCTTTAAACATGCTCCATCAGAATTCCTAAAAGGGTTTTATCATTTATAAAACAGAAGCAGAAGGACACATAGACAGATAACAAATTCTACCTTAGCTTAAACCTACCACGAGAGAAATGGGGAGGTCAACAAAACTGCCTTGAGTAAAGACAAAGGGTAAGAAAACTTGAGTTAAAAACCCAGGGCTGAAGAGACAAAGTCAAACAAGTCTGGATTAGAAGAAGCAGAGCAGGGTCTCCTCAGAGTCTCAAAGCAACACTGGAGACCGAAAGAGGACATGATAAACATTTTCACTGCAACACTTCCACTAAATTCTAACCAATGTCCTGAAGTGTGAGCAAAGGTGAGAACAATGAAGATGAAAGTCTGCGAACAGCAGCGTTAACAAGCGAGAGGACCTGACCCTGAGGAGACCTGGCTCCTGGAGGTCCAATACCAGAGCCTGGGCTTGGGGAGCTGGGGAACAACTTGTGGGCCAGGATTACCTAGTGGCCTGATGATTGCAATTTGTGCCTCTGAGATCAGCATGTGCACCTAAACAAGATGACACTCAAGCTCTGCAGGATTAAAAACAAAACAAAACAAAAAGCTGCTAAAAGAGACTAGGAAATATTAGCTGGTAAAATTCAAGAAGAGTATTTTCACAACATTTATTATAGTTTTCCTAATGATGGTTAGCATCCTGAGGTAAGAAAATGGGGTAAAAGCATATAGCAAAGGGCCCATAGAGCTGGTACCCTGTATCCATTAGAAACCTCCCAGAAATTTGCAGGGACCTGGTACCCTGAAGGCTTACAGTCTATTAGTGTGGAGAACCAACTAAAGCCAATCACAAACAGGTGCTTTTCACACCTAGTAGGCCTGATAGTAACAGGTTACCTAGAAAAAAGAAAAAATGCAGGTGGAGGCAGGTGTACACAGGCAGTAAGAGTTTTGCAGAGATGACCAAAAAGCCTGAAAGAAACGAGAAAAAATAACAACAACAACAAAAAACAAGAGCTGCACAGTTCTGGAGATGGGTATCCCCAATGAAGAATGGTACATTAGCTAAAGGGAATAAAGGCCCACAGGCCTCAGCTGTACACTGAAGTCCTCCCATCATCTAGACCACGTCTTTGTCTTAACTCCTAGGAGGCCTCCAAACATCACCTTCTTCAGCTAGTCCCCTTCTCACTCCTTTATCAGACCCCTTCTCACCATCACACTGTCTGGTTAGAACTGGCTCTTGCTGCACTTTTCTGTCCCATGCCAACCTTCCCCAAGCTAAGAGTTTATCAGGATGCAGGAATGAAGGGAGAGCCACAGGCAAGGTCCTTTTCTAGGTGCCTCTAGACCAAGTAGCCACAACATGTCTAGAAAAGGGCAATTGCTATTACCAGGAGACCTCAGTCGGCCAAGTCCTTCACTTCCCCATACATTCCAGCCTAGTAGAGAAGCTTCTGAGACAGAGTGTCTGGGGTAGGGGTTACTGTTACACAGAGCAGAGAATACCCAGGGTCTAGGGCCCATATCTGAGGAGAGATAGAGTGTGTGTGTGTGTGTACCAAGGATGGCAACAAACGCAGGTAAAACCCTGCAATTATTTTCATTCTGGATCTGGAACCATGAAAAGAAATAGTGTAAGCTAGCAGAAGGCTACAGGGCTAGGGGTAACAACACAGAGACTAGAGGGGCCTCAGGAGGCAGAGCCCTAAGCTTAGTGACCTTGCAAGCAACAGAGAGACAGCCCCAAGGTCTTATCAGACCCTCAGTTCCTGTTCTGGAATCCTGTTTTTTCACTATCCCCTTCAAGTGCAGCTCTGGCCCAGTCTTTCTTGAGCCAGACTGAGAACAAGGAAGAACCTCGACCTGAGACAAAGTAGGATTTACCCAGTGAGGATCAACAAGTTCAAGGTGCATTCTGATTCTGCCTAAGTTAATCAATATTCATCAAAGAAAACACAATAGTCCAATGGATTCTCTGCTTGCATTTGTTTCTGACTGGAAAAAAAAACCTGCTTTATCGGTAACCTATCACAGCAAAGATAAGTAAGAAACAGTTGCCCCTTCTTCGATGTAGCACAGCAAGATATTCAATAAACACTGGGCAACTACCCTAGGTCAGGGCCTTCTGTTAGGAGAAAACAAACTGAGGTACCGGCCCTGCGACAAAGAAATCCGCACAGCACACAGGAAACCAATTCTCTTTTTACCTATAATATTAAGCTGTTTTTTAACTGTTGTAAGTAAACAGTCACCTTTCGCAACTGACATTTGTCATTCAGCTCATTTGAAGCTTAAGTAGGAAATGCCATAAAACTGAGGAAACTCAGGAGTCAGAAAACTCAAAGGCCTGTGGCTCCACTCACCAGCTTAAGGTGGGACCACCATACACTGACAATACCCAGCTAGCAGTGGGTTTAAAGTCAGATTCCAGTTTAATCCATTTGAGTACAGTTTCCACCTGATCAAATGTAAATCAGCCTCTTCTGTTTCAGCAAACAATGGAACAATATCTTTATCATCATAGACTAATCTTTTCCCAACTTTAATGAAAGGCTGTTTATGTTAAACAATCAACTTTTGCTATTTTGCTGGGGTATGGCTTAAAAAAAGATTTTTATTGAATTATTAATAATGAGTAGGAAAAGCAGGAAAAGGTACATGATTTCAAGAGGAATAGCAAAGGCTTATCTAAAAACACACAAGTCACTAGAGTCAGGAGGAATACTAAGAAAATATTTCCTATGAAAAGTCAGATTTCGCTACATTTCCATTTTGGTCTTTTAAAAGGCATTTCTGTGTCTTTACATGCCATTAGAATGTAATCAGTCACTACTTTCACACCTAGCTTTCTAAAAAAGAAATTTAAAAAGGAGAAAATGTCACATAAAGTGTTGGGAAAAGCATTGGTAAAGAATATTCATTTGCCCATGGTTACAGGTCCAAAGGAAGACTTTTACTCTCCTGCTAAATGGTCACAGTTGTAAACTGCCTCCTAAGAACTTATACTCAAGAGATTAGTGCTTCTCTCAACCTTCATAGAAAGCGGGGGTAGTTCTTTTGGGGGGTGGGCAACAGACAGTGATTAAAACAAAGGCTCACAACAGATCAACCTGTGAAATAATGGACTGCAGAGTGCTCAGCCCTAGATGGGCCATCTATATTACATCTCTCTATCCCAAGAGTCACCGATCTTTGATGAGAGACACGCAGCAGAGAACTGCAGCAAAGCCATGTGTTTTGGGTATGACAGTACTCTCACACATGAACCAACAGCAACTGTGACAGCATGCACAAGACAAAATCAAGTCAGACAAAATCTTAGCATGGACGGAGAAAGGGGGTGTCACAAAGTCCACTCCTAACTGAGGAGCTGTTGCCAATAGATGGCTTCTGGAAGAAGGGAAAATAGTTTTCTTCAAGGATGCAGCCCTTGAGATGCTACCCATGCTCCAGTAGATAACCTTATACCATAAACACTATGGCAGCGCTAAGTGGGCTCAATCAGAGGCACAGTGAGGAAAGGGGACTATGGAAGGAACTGGAGGCGGGAGATAGGGAGTACACTTGATCAAAGCACATTATATGCACATATGAGACTCTCAAACAAACAAACAAACAAAAAGACAGCACTAACCTCAGGCAGGCACTGTGCTGAAGTTCCAGTGGGGGGGACGTGCAAAACAGACTTACAATCTTTAAAGGCCAAGTGCTCAGATTTTAGATTTCAAAATCACAAAAGCATCTCAATACTGAGACAGTCTATAAGAACACACAATAACCATGAAAAAGAAACTGCTTCCCCAAAGGTCAGCTACTTCTTTGACTACTGTGGATTATGAACCTCTGAGGAAAACAGCTGCCATCTTGATCAGATCAGCTGTGCCTGCTTACAATAGTCTATCAAGACTGAGCTTGGTGACTGCTGACATTGATTCAATAGAAGGAAGGGGTGAGGAAGCTCACTGGATCCTCATCTGAGATCCCAGCCACTCCTCCAAGTCATTTGTATTCAATTTTGAGCAAACTGTTCATGCTCTCAGTGCTAAAGTGCATGGGCTGGAGGAGACTAGCTGAAGTTGGGCTCCCTCCATGCCAGTATGGGGAAGCTATTATGCATGCTGGGTCAAGGCTTTCTTTGCAACTGCTTTTGGGCCACTCACACCTCTGGTGACAACTCCTCACCCATGCTCTTTACATAAGCCCAATCAGTTCATTGGTAGAATCATTGTTGTTGGGATGTTATAGAGTAGGGTACATTATTATGTCACCAAAAGTAAGGCATTCACACAACACTGGCCAATCAAAGAAATGCTGCCTGTTGTCTTGTTTTCTCCCAACTCTGTCTGAAATCTGTCCCTCATCCTACCCTATGTTGCCATCCCACTTCTTCCTAATGCAGACATCTGCAGACACATTCCAGATAGTTCCTTGGCATGGTGGCTCTTCTCCAATTTATTGAACTAAGGTGGATGATGTTATGCTGCAGTAAGAAACAATACATAGAAATTTAAGTGGCTTTAAATAGGATGTCTCATTCCTGTTGTCTAACAGCTGCACAGCCTTGGGCATATAATTTAACTCTCAGGTCTTCAGTCTCCTCTTTTGTACCATTCACTACATGAAGTGAGTGAATTCCACTTAAAACTGCTGCAGTTCTGAGTGCCTGGTACACACGCAGCACTAAGAACAGGCGACTTTACTTTGTTACTATCAAGCCTTATCATTCACCACTCTCATCTTGGAGCACGATATCCCATAGCAAGTCATGAACTACCTTAGAAAAAATGGCACTATAGCACTGTCTGAGACCTGTAGGGCTTATCAAAGTATCTGTCACAATGTGGGCCCTCTATGAAGCTTTCTGAACCACAGAAGAGTACTGATGAACAATTTTTGTGACCTTGAAAAATCTCACACGTGCTCTACACACACAGAGCACCATGTCAGTGAGGGTATGCACACAGGCACACCTGGCCTGCAAGACAGCTAAACAAAAGTACAGGATGAAGGCAAGGATACTGTCTGTAGATGGGAAAGTCCTGTGGCTTAAAGTTCCCCTAAAAGGAGCCAGGACCACCAAGTATGGGAAACTGTTTCCAGCCCCTCTCAAAAAGAAGTAAAGGAAAGGGACAAGAAGGGGAGGGGAGGGGAGAGAAGAGGAAGGAGAGAAAAGGGGGAAGAATAGATCACAGATTCTAGTAACTGCTGCATACTCCCATTGGTCTTATGCTCAGGGAAGTAAAGCCCCTCCCTGAGAGGTGAACTCTCATGAAGGTAAGAAGAGCAAGAGAGAATCTGGAAAGGACATGCAGACATCTGGTGAACCTGGCCTGAGGACAGCATTTTTTCAACACCACCCGTCCGGAAGCTTGTGTGGCACCGGCTGCCTGGAGAAGCCTTCCCTTCTGCTAGTGCCTCAAAGTCTCAGTGGGTGGGGGAAGTCGCTGCAGAGACACAGATCCTAGGATCTTTAGCTTCTCATGTTTTCCTCTAGGCTGTGAGTTGTTTACAGGCAATTACCTGTTTTATTTCCTTCCTCCAGACTTTGCACAAAGTTTAGTGTTGACTATGCTCTTAAATATTTGTTTCTCTGGAAATATGTTTTTAAAGTTACTATCAAAGAGATATGTGCTGTCTTTAAGTAAGAATGTTAACTTCTGAGGAAGAGTAAGGTCGAAGTTACATTAAATCTTAGAAGCTTTGTAAAGATTTAAATCTCTGCTTTTTGGATATGAGTCCTACTGTCATGATTTATAAGTCCACAAGAGCCATATATTTACGGAGCAGGATAGACAGTCAGCCTGGAATGCAAAACATAGCACTAGAATTTTTGCTATAAAGATTACAGATGCCTCAGGCTTTTAAAAAATGAGATGTCACATGAAGCTATACATCAGGATCTTGCCCGGAAGATAAAAACATTACATACTCCTCTGCCCGCTCACCTTTAAATTACAGCTTCTGGCACTGTCTGGGGTGTGCGCATGCACACACAAGCACTCAGCCAGTATGCTTAAATGAACACCTGCAACCTAGCTAAAAGCAACCCTTTAGAGATAGCTGTCAGAGCAGGAAACCTGGCACTCACCACAAACTTCTAGAAGTTGTAGATTAACAAGGCAAATACCACAAAGGAACCTTGAAATAAACTATGGTATTCCTTAGAAAACTTCAGTGTTTACAGATCAATAATCAGTATTGATTTTGAATTTTAAGTAATCACTAGGGTAGGTAAAAGCCACAAGTGTGCAATTTCCTAAACATCACTTTCTTGAGTCTGAAGTGGCTAGCACACCTGCCATGGAAGGGAAAGCCATGTTCCAGGCGGATGCCAGTGCTGTATACAAATTACCCAAGTGATCTTACCACAAGCCAAGGAGGGAGCTGTGGATCTTCCTCAGAAAAAAGGAAGGTGAAAAATGAACATTCTGAGCCACAGGAAGGCCAGACAGGAGCATGGGACAATAGGTTGACTGAGGTCAGGTTACAGAGGTAGCACAGGTGCCATCAGACTGCAGGCCAAACTTCCTGAGCCACTACGGCTGCTGGCAATGTGTCACTAGGTCAGTCAGACTGAGTAGTATCAATTTATACATGAATTTGTGTGCCCTAACACAAAGGCAGAACTTTGTTCCTCTTTTAAAAATTTTAACAAAATTAATAAATAGTATACACAGTAGAAATCCCAAAATGCCATTTTTATCAGTGTAGGCTAAAACAATGAGATTATTTAAAGATGTGGAGCCAGAGCTTATTTTTCTAGTAAATGTAAGCTGACTCCTATATAAAATCACTAGTAAAGAATAACTCTAAAAGGAGAATCAGCATTAGTATTTACTAATGTTGCACTGTCCTAGTTGGTTTTCTGTTGTTGTGATTAACACCAAGAGCAAAAACAGCCTAGGGAGGAAAGAATTCATTTCACCTTACAAGTGACTATCCATTACGCAGGGAAGCCAGGGCTAGAGTGGAGAAAGACAGAACTACAGAGACACCACAGAGGAATGCTGCTCACCGGCTTGTTCTTCAGGCTCATGTTCATTAGCCTAGGTGGGATGGCACTGCCAAGTGGGCTGGGTCTTTGTATATCAATCAGCAATCAAGAAAATACCTCACAGAAATGCTCATAGGCCAGTCTGATGAAGGCAATTCCACATTCAGGATCCCTCTTCCCAGGAGTGTCAAGATGACAACCCAGATTAGAGATCACAAGCACTAATACTCTTTTATTTTTTAAGATGTATTTTATAATGTGTATGTACAAGCTCCCAGGTCTGGTATTTTAAGCGAGTAAAGGTCAGAGAACACCTTGCCAGAGTCAGGTCTTGCCTTCCACATCACAGGGGTCCTAGGGAGTGAACTCAGGCCACCAGGGTGCAGCAAGTGCCCTTACCTACTGAATCGTTTTACCTGATTGATATTTTATCTTCTAAAATGGCTAGAAATGATTTCTCGAGATTAAAAACAACCATATTTTTAAAAGACAAAAAGGATTTTTTTTTCTCATTCTCTCCAAGTTCTCAACAAATCATTCACTACTCCCCAGTTAGGAGTACCTTTACCAGGAGCCCCAAGGGGCAGAAGCAGAATTTTGAATTCAGGCCAGGATGCCCAATGATTCCTGCTGCTATGAGAACCAGCTGCTCGATGAGGAGGGGGAATAAACACTACCAATTCATAGTTTAAACCAAATGGAGTTGAAGCTTCTGTTTATCTATCCCCTTTGAGGATGGAAAGCAGAGGGTACTAGTCAAGGCTTCTAGAGCTGAAATCACAGCAGGTGAGGTGCATGCCCTCCCCTCCCTGATCCTGTGGCCTGCCTGGTCTACCAGTCAGACTTTTCCTGTCAACACTCTTCAACCACAGCCCAGATCAGCCTTCCCCAGCCTTCCTCCTCCACAGCTCCTCTGGCTGGCTGTCCCAGGCTGTGTGAAGGAGGCCCAGATGTCCTTTAGGACATTGGGAATTCTCACTCAGCATCCATGCCTCAGGAGGAGCACTCCTTCTGCCCTCTTAGGCATAGACAGTAGAGGGTTAGAGAAAATGAATCTTAGCTCAAATGCCTCCTCTTGTCCCCAACTCTCTGTAGGTTAGTGACTTAATTTAAACATTTCCTCTTGGATTTTTCCAGCAGGTAAATTCAATGTTGTCACTAGTTATACTAAGCAAATAGTGATGAATCATTCCCAGAAATCAGTCCCACATTAAACCAATTATTCAAGTGTCCAAGAGTAACATGAGCTTCTGGAAGGATTTGTAATGTAAGATGTGCAATAATACAAGAAGCACAAACAACTCAACCAAAAAAGGACTCCCCACCTCATTCCCACAGATAAACTGGAAGAAGCTCCATCCACACAGTGTTGGTCACAACTCTCAGTGGGGCCTGAAATGCTGCCTGCATCAGAAAAATTCAAACAAAAACCGGAAACAACCTTAAGTCATATCCTTCTTTATCAATTTTCTTTTAGTGTTCATTTTTAGTTCATTTACCTTAAATAATTAAAAAACAAGTATCCACTCTGCTTGTGTGAATATATGTTGATATATAAAACGTCTTTTAATCAACATTTCTTTTTAGAAAGAGCAGTGTTTCAAGACTGTATTCAACTTTAAAAGTCTGGAAAAACCAAGGAAATCTATGCTTAATTTACAAAACCCACCGAAACTCCTATTATACCTGAAAGATACGGGTTATCCTATATACATTTGAAGATATAAATCAAATCTGTGATCACAGCATAGAAAACTACAAAAACTATAGCTCTGACTAACTATGTGCCTCAGAGATAACTCCTAAGCTGTGGCCATTCCATGGGTGGGCAGATAAGGAAACTGAGAATATTGTGTCAAAAGCCAGTATGCCTGGACTCTTGTGTTCTACCATTGACTATATGAGAATCTAGGGAAAATTATTTAATGTCCACACATCTGAGTTTGCAAATTAAGATGAGATAATATTGCCCACTCCCCCAAAATATTACAAAAATAAATACACTGATACAAGCAAGGGCTCAAAGGGGTTCCAGACACATAATAATCATTGCACCGTGTTCACTGGGTTACTGGGACTAACACGATTGTTTTTCAGTTTGCAAGTGACTAACCTTTGCAAGATCTTGAATAAAGTTCAACTTTTAATTTTTCCAATCAAAGTGAGTATCTAAGCTAATAATAGTTTTCCTAAAAAGAAATACAGAACTTCCAAATACATACAAATGATTACTATTAGTAGGACAGAGAGCTACAGGGTATTCAGTTACTGCGGTGGTGAGAGCCCCTTCACCTCCATTTAGTAATGACTGGAGAGGTGAGGGCAGCCATCATGAAGGCAGTGAGCAAATGGAAGGGACATAGAACACAGCATCAAGTCTTGCTCCTCCATTCCCTTTTGTTCTCCTAACTCTAAGGATCAGAGTTTATTGTCAAGAAAAGAACTAGAAACGCTTTCACACAAATATGTAAAAGAATGACTAAAGTTTGAAATGTTTCTCAATCAAGGTGTGTCGGCATTTTTACACAAATTTGACCTAAAGGAAATGAAAGCTTAACAATGGAACATGTAACAGAACGAAAACATTGAAAAGATGGTGAAATGCCACCAAGGCCTTTGCTTACTTGATTGAGTGAGCAGCTCTGCTCCTTCAGGTTTTACCAGAACTGTGCAGACACACAAAGGAGGACAGGAGGTTTACTCTGGGTGCTATATACAGCAGCAAACAAGCAATTTTCTTTATAGAGTTCTGCACTAAACATTCCTGGGTGCCAGGAAACTGGTTTACTAGAGAGAGTTAGCCACTCTACACTGTGGGGAGAAGGCTATGGAAACTCATGAGCAGAGAAGAAACTGGCATGGACCTTAATTAACCTCTGCACCATTGGTATCCTTCATGGGTGCTGCCTGCTCAAGAGCCTGTGACATTATTGACAAGGTACAGGACTGAGGGAAGAGACCCACCAACCACCAAGGAGGTACTAAGAACATGGCCCCTGTATACAGAATTGAGAAGGTCAAACAACATGGTGAAATTCGGGTTTGTGGGGCGTATAGGCTAAAAGAAAGCAGGACTATAAAACCGTCCACAGCGTACACACTGAGGCACTCATACAAGGTAGTTACTGGTGGATGTCACTGTAGTAATGACAACTTAGTCCTCACAGCAAACATGAGATCAGGAAAATGGGCTCTAATTTCTAGATGAAGGAAGACTCAAAAATGAAACATGTGAAGGGTTGCCTAGTGAGAAAGGAGGGAGGGGAGCGGAGGGGAGAGGAGGGGAAGGAAGGGAGGGAAGGAATTGGAATTTAAACTCTAAAATCAAGTTCCCATGCACTGTGCTAAAGGGAAGACTATAATAAAGGAAGCAGGCAGTCAAGGGAAAGTTCAGGGGGAAAAAAAAACCACTGCAGGTCCCTGGCTCATGGATGCTCTCAGCAGCTCCTGAGAGACTGGCAGGATATGCTTTTCTGCTTAACCCTTGGTAGCGTTCTGAAGTCTTGGGCACTGGCCTATCACTGGGTAGCACTTGCATCTTTCTCAGAAACCAGAAATGAAAGTCCAGAATAGGACATGGGAAGAGGTGTCCAGGATCCCACTGGGATAAGGTCTGCAGAGGCAGGGATTTTAGCACTGATGAGATAGCAGCTCAAGCACAGGGGGTCTTCAGTAGAACAGTGACAAGGAAGAGCAAAATTCTAGAGTTCACAGGCTGCTCCCTCTCCCCAGCTTCCCTTGTTCACCTAGGCAATGGGTGCACTCTTCTTGAACTGAGTGGAGCCTTTCCTCCTTCCTGGCACACACGGCAGCCATTCTTCAGTCTCACAAACTCACTAAATGGTAAATTTTTACATCTGTCTCCCCTGTGCACATGAATTCCTCAAGAGGGCACTATGCCAAACCCATTTCTACATTATCACTGTCCAGAACACCAGCTGGTACACAGCAGATGGCAAATATATACTTGAACTAAACTACAAGTTTCTACCATGATGACAGGACAGCATGGCAGTTCCTTTCTGGAGAACAAAACAGAAATGGCCTTATTCCAACTGCTGAATAAGAGTAATGCAGATCTGAGTTAAACATCACAGCATGAGAGACTCAATGCCACTCTTCTACTAGAACATGATGAGTATGAAATTAAATTCTACCAAAGTAAGACAAGCAACAGGCTTTTTAAAGGGATCAGAAAATTACTTCAAGACTGATTTTCTTTTATAAGATGTAACACTGATCCTTCGCTGCTAGAAAAAGCAAACAACTAATCATGTCAGAGGCTGACGATAGCTATATGATAGATAGGTCTTTCCTTTTTATTCCCTCAGAAAAAAAGGCACTAGTCTGACACTTGAAATAAAAACTTTGTCCATACTAATGAAGTCTAGAGATACAAGGAAACCTTACAATGTCAAAAGTACTTGGGTTCTCATTAGATTCTACCTTGTAGTAAAAGTGTTAAAACTAATCATTCACTAAAAGCTAACACACCCAAACCAGAGTCCCTGCCAACAAAAGTTAAATTCAAATCCTACTCCTCTGCAGAGAGGGAGAGAGGGAGAGGGAGAGGGAGAGAGAGAGAGAGAGAGAGAGAGAG
>LOJH01012306.1:0-22707 GCA_001685095.1 Ellobius talpinus
ACCTAAGGGCTGGCCTATCAAAGGGCCAAGACAGTTTCTTTATTAACCAATGAACGTAACATATAGACAGATGACCTTCCTACATCAGGGTATGACACAATTATTGCATTCTGGAACTCCAGTTGCCTACACTGTGCTTGGACAAGACTGGCTCAGACAGCAAACAGCTTGGCATAGCAGAGTTGCTATTGAAGTTATCCCTCAGTGCTGAACTTATGGCTACTGAAAGTGTCTGAGACAGGAGCTGATGTTGTCTTCAGTTGTGCACTCATTGCTGAGCTCTATAAACTCCATGGGACAGTTCAGGACCATGACATTACAAAGCTTTGAATAAACTTAGTGGATGATATTTAAAAAGACAAAAAAGCACAAGAATGTGCGAAAAAATGTATAAATGACATAGAGAAAGTAGTTGCTAGAAAAAAGGGTAAGAATTACTAAAGCATATTTTAACATGCATAAAAATAAAAAATAGGAAGCTCAGTGAATTAAAAATGTTTAGAAACTTTATGGAAATATAAGCTTTCACACACAGAGACACACAGACACACACACATTTGAAATGTTTGAAAAGAAGAGCTCTGCTAATTTCTAGGAGAGTTTGATATAGTTAAGCCTTTGCTTTCTGGAATGGTTTCTTTCAGATTTTCCAGTCACTGTTACTTCTGACTCTAGGCATTCAGATTTCCAGTCCCCAACATAGTTTTATTCATTTAATTTGAAAGATTTTTGATAATTTGTTACATCAGTTCATTTCCATCCACATTCTCTACCCACATATTTTTCAAATTCATCACACACACACACACATATGCCCATAAACACATGCAAATACACATCATACACATAAATGCAAATACATGTATATATATGTGTGTGTGTATTCATTCAATGTTGTTTATATCCATTTAAGGCTAAACCCTGCAGATTATATAACCTCTAGAAGGTACAACCCTTTATAAGACTGATAGTGCTTCTCTCATCAGTCGTTAATTAATGTGATTCTTTATCTAGGCATATATGCCTGATAAGATTTTTCACATCTGCTTGGCATGTCAACTTGCATTTGCTGTTCTTGTTTACTTACACACAATTAGAGATATTTTGGGTGTAGCTTCTGAGAGAAGCACTTGGGTGACACTTTCTACACTTGGGTGACACTTTCTGAGAGAAGAATTCCTGGTCCTCTGGTTCTTATAATATTTCCACCTCTATCTTGCTTATGAGTCTTATGGGTAGATGTCATGTTATAAATGCATCAGTTTGGGATGCGAGCCTTATAAAAGCTATTTATATGAATTTTGATAAGTTGTGCTTTTCTCTAATAGTTTCAATCAGCTACAGAAAGAAGTTACTTTGATGTGAAGAGTGAGTTAAATATGACTGCAGTTGCAAGAATAAGTATTTCAAATACATTTAGAAATATACTGGGTTAAGAAAATGGTAGTATTACAGTATTAATTTCTCCTCTAGGGTCTATGACTACATGAGGCATGAGAACTGGGTTAAGTTTACACTACCCGGCCTGTTGTTGTATAGTTCTTAAGTTTAGTTGGGTAGCTGTTGGTTACCACCATGATTTCAGTGCCACTGTTGCACCCTTGAATACATCTTGCCATGCTTGCAATTTTTATGGAGCAAACATCTCTATTTGGTTTGGACTATTACTTGCTTTTCTGCTTTGTCAGCATCCATAATAGTGTAGGATATTTTATGGTGTAGTCCTCAGAGAGGAGATGTAAGCTTTATGTAAAGACATTGCTGTGAACTCATTGAAATGTTTAAACTACTCAGAGGCAGTATTTTATGTTCTATGTATTCTAAATTTAAAAAAAAATGATATTCAATTTAAAAAGTTTTCTATATATGCTTCTGCTGGTTTAATTACCATAAAGATATTCAAATCACGTATAGCTGAAAGTTATATGCATACAACTTTTTTCTGTCAATTACAAAGAGTAACAGTCATTGTTACAGACATACATTTCTATCTTCTTTTTCAGACTTGTACAGAGGATATGGCAGCAGGAAACCACTACACAGTGGATGTGTTCATCCTGACTGGACTCGCAAAGAATCCCGGACTCCAGGCTGCCTCTCTTTCTCCTCTTCCTGGGAATCTATGTGGTCACTGTGGTGGGGAATCTGTGCATGAGCAAACTGAGTGGGCTCGCTTCCCATCTGCACACACTCATGTATTATTTCCCCTGCAGGCTGTCCTTTATTGAGGTCTGTCTTTCCACAGTCATTGGCCCAAAAATGTTGGTGAACTTTGTGAAAGAGAAGAACAGCATCTCCTACCCTGGATGAAGAAGTGAGCTCTACGTCTTCCTCGTTTTTGCCTTTGCATGTGTAACATGTTAGCTGCAATGGCCTTTGACTGCTATGCTGCCATTTGCAACCCCTTATTTACAATGTAACCATGTGTTATAACGTTTACAGTTCCCTGATTTCAGGGTGTATATTATTGGTGTGGTTTGTGCATCAGCTCAAACAGGCTTTATCATCAGTGTTGAAATATGTAACTTGGATATGATCAACCACTAGTTCGGTCATCTTCTTCCCTTCCTGAAGCTTGATCACTCTAACAGTTTTGTTAATGAATTGTTGATTCTATGTTTTGTAACTTTTCGTATTCTTTTCCCAACTTTGATTATTCTTACTTTGTACATCTTCATCATTGCTAGCATCCTCCATATTCATTCTACTGAAGGCCAGTTCAAAGACTTCAGCACATGCAGCTCCCAATCTCTGCTGTTGCTGCCTTTTTAAATTCTGGTACTTTCTTGTGCTTAGTTAACATCAGTTAGCTCCATGGACCAAGAGAAAGTGTTCTCTGTGTTTTACACTACTGTTGTGCCCATACTGATCCCTGTGGAATAATGATGTCCATGTTTCCCTGAAGAAAATACTAGACAAAAAAAATCATTCATGTCAGCTAAACTAATATAGGATTTATTTTTTAGTGTAGAATTATCAACAGGTAGATTGTTTGACTCTCTATTACTCACATTCATCCATTTGTCAATATTTTAATCTTTAATTCAGATATCTCATTATTTATTATTTATATAATTATTCATTATAATTTCTTATATAAAATATTACACATATCATTATAGAGACTATAGTAAAAGAAATACTGAGGAAGACATCAACTTATTTATGTTATAATGTCAACTCCATCAACTTTACAACTCTTTGATTGTACATTTGGATAAGAACTCGTCCGTTCTCATTTTCAATGAAAGGCTATGTGAAAGACCATTTTATTGAACTGTAATGCCTGAAATTTCTAGTTTTGAAAATTCTATCCTGTAAAAATCCACTTGCAGGCCTGTAATTAAATGAATCTTATGTGCTTTATGTAGTATATCACCTTAGACACCTGATTTTAATTTTAAAAGCATTTTATAGACACTTCTATGTGTTGAGCATCTGCCTGCTCCAGTATCCTTGTGGTTTATCCTTTGATTATTTGAGTTTGTGCTTTCATGGTTTAGCCAAACTCATTGTAACGAAAACAACTAAGCAGAAATTCCTGATCATAAGACTCTTTGCTGTTCAGGTGCTAGAATAGTTCTTAAAATTTGAGATATCCTTAATAATTTCCTTAGTCTCTCATGGAATATTTAAGGGATATTTTTGACATTCATACTATCCCTATCCATTAGTGGTTTGATATCAATCGAAGGACTGAAAGTATATTTAAAATGGATTTAATACAATACATTTTTGTTAATTAAATTCTTTAAAGTTCATTTGTGTGTATGTTTTAAAGAATCATTACATAGTAAAGACACACTGATCTATTTTACATAAAATTTAAAGTTTTAGTCTTGTGCACAATTTCTCTGGCAAATCAGTCCAAGTGAGATAATGTGTAAATATCTCATTTCTGAGTTTATTAAACATATTTATAAAGAAGTCTTTAAAGTGGAGCTTAGATTTTCTTGGTTGTCAAGGTGGTAGAAAGTAAAAAGTAATTAAATTTGGCATTTCATATATCAACAGTGAAAATCTGTGAAGTGTTAATTGCAACACAAACAAACCCCTTCTATTCCTAAAAATTGTCCATACCCAAAGTAGAAAATAATTCCACCTCTTATAATATAAGAAAAATTTGTAGTACATATTCTGTCACATTTATGTAAAATAAATTGTAATCAATGTGGCCAAAAACTAAAAAAAAACCCCTAAGTTACTAAAAAGTACAATAAATTGGCCAGCTCATCCAAGAGCAGGAGTTTTTCTCCTTGATCATTCCTCCTTCCTTCATTTCTTTCTTATTTATCATCTATCTATCTATCATCTATCTGTCATCTATCCTTCTATTTATCATTATCCATCTATATCTTTTTATCTATTTATCAACCAATCTATCTTCTATCTTTATCTATCTGTCTGTCTGTCTGTCTGTCTGTCTNTCTATCTATCTATCTATCTATCTATCTATCTATCCATGTACTTATGTATTTATAATTTAATTATATAATTAAACACTTATTTTTGGTGGGTTTAACTAAATTCTCTAATTATTCTCTAGTTAGTGTACTATTTTTATTTACAGGATTATAAATCATCCATGATAAGGTCTGTTCAGGACTTCAGATGAAGAGAAGAGAGATAAACAAATGCTCACAACTTTAGATATTGTCTCCTGGGAACACTGAAATTATACGATGTGTCAAATTGAGCACAGCATACAGTTGAATCTCGCTGTCTCAGCATATTTCGAAGCATTCATGATCTCTGTAGATATGAGTTTAAGGTGATTATTCTTCCAATACGGAAATAACACAATCAACTCCAATAATATATATTAATGTGTGTTAATAAAATTAATTAAAGTTAAAATGTAAACCAAGTGCCCAACTCTTCTTAAAAGCAGGATATTCAAAATGCTGAAAGATAGTCACTATACGTCCAAATAATTATCAGTAACTTTCAATTGTTTCAACTATTATTCATGTAATATTTTGATCTTTTTTAATAGTTACTAAATTTCCAATATCTAAGAAAAGTTACAGACTTACTAAATATGCACAACAGTACATTTGTTCCTGGAATGATGAGGCTATTTATGTCTGTTTGCTACAATTGTTTTCTATGCAAATTAGCACCAAAGTTATATTGAGTTTCTTTAGAACATTAATCTGATGTGTAGTATTAAATGGCATAAAGTATTAACTATATTTTACAGGCTGCTCATTAAACATATAAAATTTTATTGCTTATAGAAGAAAAATAATGGACAAATTAGGAAACCCATCATAGAAGATACTTAGTTTATTCTTGCAAACCATTTTAATAGTCGGAGAATTTAGATTGCCCTGGTTTCTAAATATTTAGTCATGAAATAGCTCATTTGCTCCTTTAGTACTAATGGTGACCCCAATCCCCTTAATTCTATTTTTCTATTATTCATTCTATTATTCTTCTTGAATTCTTTAAATTAGGAGCAAAGCAAGGCCATTTTTATCCTTGTGGAAACTGTTAATAATATTCATGCAATCTACCAAGCACTGAAGATATTTTTTTAAAAAAAAATCATTAAACATATAACCAACAAGATATAACTCTTCAGGAAAGGCATAGTTCCTCTAAAACCTGGTTTCTCCAGTGTGTTCTGTCTGTTGTATTAGCTTGAGACTTCTAAGAACTAAATAAAATCTCACACCTATCCACATTCAGGATTTGAGTAACCATTTTTAACAAAGTTAGTGATCCTCATACTCAAAATTTTTAATAGAATGTGAAAGTTTAGAAATGACTGGAAACAATTTGAAAAGTAACTTGGCTGATGGGTAATTAGTATTGATGGTTACTGATTTTTCCCATGAACCCATTTCGAGAATAATGGGAGTCCTTAGGGAATGACAACTTGCTGACATACAGTACCTAAAGTGAATAAACTCATCTCAGCACTTCATAGCTGCCCTAGTGACTATGCCTGTGAAGTTGAATCTGCAGAGTTATAAACTAAGTGAGTCCTTGAAGATGCTGATCAGACATACAGACCAGGCTGACAGGTATTGTTGCCATTGAGGACTTGGTCTAGTCTTCTCAATACTAATTGCTGATGGTTAAAAGCATAGTCCTCCCAATTCTAAGATTAGTGCCATTAACAAAAACTCCTTGATATTGAGAATTGTAGCAGAAGTAAGGTCAGTGTCTTTTTCTCATGCACTCACACATGACATTGAAGATTCTGAAGTCTGGAAAAAATCACTGTCTTAAGTCAGGCAGAATCTAATTCTTAACTTATTGCTGAAAGTATCTTGAAAATCTTGCAATGTGGCAGACTTGTACTACTGGGGAAAAAGGTAAAATAGGCCAACGTCTCATTTGGCTAATCATGCAACTTTTAGCCCATGAAGCAAGTGTGTTCTTCAGAAATTACAACATACTGAGCATGCTTTAGGAAGAATGAATCTAATACATCATTATGGAGAATCACTCTATGTCAACTATAGTTTTAGAATGTATAGAAAATAAATCCGTATTTAACAGATAACAAAGGAAAATTTATTGGTGACTCTCTGGCAAGTAGAATGAAGAGCAATCTAAAATGTACACAATCAAATGACTGTCACATAGTCCAGGGACTGTCAGTAGGCATCTGAGTCCACCATAGATGGATAGGGTTCTATGCATGAAGAATTTAGCAGGTTCAATGGGTCTGAGCATTTTTAGGTTTACAAAAGGAATGAACAGAATCTTTTCTCTAAATTTTTGAAAGTGAAGTATCATCAGATTAAGCCTCCTCATGTCCATAAGCAGAAATAAGTTACTTGTTCCCATTTTAAAATCACACACTGACATAATTGTCCCTTATAATTATTAAAGGGTTTTCTTCTTGCTTTCAAGTGTCATAAAATATCTCACAACAAATAAGCTATGTACTAGTCATATCACCTTCAAATGCTGTCCAAACATCCTTCTGCTTTTGTGTTTTATCTTGCCAGTTCTCTTTCCTTAGCAAAAACATCCACAGCAAAAGCCATAGCCTGAAATGTTGCATAGTAGATTCAAATCAATGCTTGTTAACCTTCTGTACCACAGAAGAAGTGGAAGCATGTGGA
This sequence comes from Ellobius talpinus, assembly GCA_001685095.1. Classification (NCBI taxonomy): domain Eukaryota; kingdom Metazoa; phylum Chordata; class Mammalia; order Rodentia; family Cricetidae; genus Ellobius; species Ellobius talpinus. The sequence goes on from LOJH01012306.1 coordinate 7,086, forward strand.
AGGCTTTGGGAAGAGGGGTGAGATAGACCTATGGTAAGTGGTGGCCACTAGGAGGCCTATTGATCAATCACCAGGCATCATTGTGACCTCTTGTCTGTATTTCAGTTCAATAGCACCTGAGCTGTGAAGTCCAATCAGAGATATTTTAGATGTTACTGTTAACATTGTATTAGGTAATCTAAACTAAAAAAGTACATTTTTTTAATATTTTAAGATTTGTATTTTCATGAAAAGATCTGAATTACCCTTTCTTTTCTCTTAGTCCAATAATTTCATTGAATTGAAAGTATATTTTTAGTTCTTCGTGTGAATTGGATTTAATGTATAAATTAAATTGTTGTATAAATAAAAATTGTACATCAAAAGTCACTTATAAATTAATTAAGGGCTGTTAAATTGTCCTTGCTTAATTTTAATTTATTTCTGCTGTGGTTTCTACATAAAAATCATTATAACTGATGTGGAATTTTATATTTATATTTAATGAGCTCAGTTTTTTAAACTTTTATGTCAGAAGTCGTGGTAACTTTGAAGGCATGCTGGTCACAAGAAATGCACCTTACTCCGGAAAATGGATAAAGTATTGTTTAGGTTTAACTACAAACAGAAAGGTCTCTTAGTGTTAGTCTACACGAAACCCTCTTAATCTGTAATTTCTACTATGTTGACTGTAGTTCAATCAATGAAGTCCAATGATAAGATTATACTTTTCCTTCTATGTTACAGAATATATAGCCCTACAAAACCAGCTTTGGAAGGTAACTAATTTGAAAAAAATCATACTTAAGTATAAAATGTTTTGCATTTTTAATTTATCCTGATGATCATTGGGGACCATAATGTGTTTTGTAAATAAAAGAAATTTTCATATAATCCTGTAAACTCAATAGACATTAATTGGAATAATTTGACATTGAACACATTTTTATGAATGATAAATATAATAATAATTAGCATCATGTCTTAGAATTGAATAAAAGTGATGACATTGAAAATTTCATGATTATGAATTTATTCACATTTTTGCTCATTATGCAATAGTACTTTTGAATATCTCTTCATTTTTGTACTTGGTGTAAGCTCATCAGGAGGCAATAATAATAAATACAATCATAAATTCTATTACCTTTTCCAATTTTTATTATATCTGCAAATTTTATCACATATTTTATACTAGTATATTAGATTTAGTTTGTGAGTTCCTTAAAGCAGAGTGGATGTCACTTTACCTTTTACAACTGCAATGATGCGAGGTCATTGTCATTTCTTTTGTAGTTCTGAAATATTTAGAGGGAGATGGAAAATGAGAGAGAGAGCTTAGGTCAAAGGAAAAAATGGGTGGGGGAGAACAATGCTAGAAACTGTCTTTGAAGCAGGGGATTAGACAATTTTACTTATTAAGTTTTACAATTTAATTCTTAATTTTTTTAGGTAGCTCATATCTCTATATGCTATCTGAAGAGATAATCATTAATGCTGCAATCATCTTAAGTATATTTGATGAATAACAGCAATAGAAAAAAATTCATATTTCATAGTCATATGTGTTTTACATCTAATTTAAAAGGAACTACAGACACTAATTTCTTAGAAATTGAGTCACTTTCTGGTTAGACAAGGTGACTCAGAGAATAAATGCACTTTCCCTACAATGCCACAGATCTGCATTCAGCTCTCAGATTTCCCATGGTGGAAAGAGGAATCAGACTCTCCAATGTTATTCTCTGGCCTTCACATATGTGACATTGCATATGCCTATGCCCATATATATCAAACCAACACAATAGTAGAAATAAATACAGTATGTAAAAAAGTGTTTAAAGTACTTTATATTCTTTATATATAGTTTATATACATTGCAATTATAGAGAGATTCAAGAGAAAAGTTCTGTATTGAGCATTATATAACCCTAGAGCATCTACATTCCATTATTTGTAACCTTTCAAGAAGCACAATCTCCCTTCTCCCTCATATCCAATACTTTCCCATTTTCCTTTAGAAAAGAGCAAGCCTCCAGGAATAACAACCAAACACTGAATAACAAGAAAAATTGACACTAGGTACACATCCTACTATCAATGCTGAACATCGCAACCCAGAGGGAGGAAAAGGGTCCCAAAGACAGGTGAAAAACTCAAAGACACTACCATTACTATTCTTAGGAGTCATACAGAAATAACAAACTAAAAATCATATCATATCTTCAGAGGACCCTAGCATGGAACCATGAAGGATCTGTGATTGTTGTTTCAGTCTCTGTGAGTCTCTATGAACCTGCTTGATTTATTTTGTAGGCAATATCCTTCTGTATTCCTTGACTCCTACCAAACTTCCCTAATTCTTACTCCACATCCTCATTTTTCATAGGGTTTTTTGAGCTCCAAGGGGAAGGAAGCAATGGAGATGTCTAGGTTTTTGGTTTTTTATTTTGTTATGTTTTTTTGACATCAGGTTATATTGACTTTTAGTAAATTCTCAAATGACCCAAATTAAACAAACTTTGTTTTAAGTACTCCATTGGTTTCTTAACTTATCTTACTCTATAGTTGACATCCACTAATTGTATCATCTCCAAATTATCATAACTGTGTGAAGCTTGACTTCTTTACCATACTGACTATTATAAAACTTTACTATAGTGAGTTTTCTCTTATTAAAAATTTCTTCACATTCTCTCAGGGCTACTGATAGACATCTAGGGAGCCAATTGGTGCTGATGTAGGCCCTTTGCATCTGGATGACAACTGCATAGCTTGGTTTTTATGGGGACCCCTAGCAGTGGGACCAGAACCTATTCGTGATGTATGAGCTGGCTGTTTGGAACCTATTCCCTATGGTGGATGCCTTGTTCAGGTTTGATTCAGGGGCAGAAGCTTGATTCTGTCTCAGCTTGATGTGCTAGGCTTTGTTGATTCTTATGGGAAATCTTACCCCATCTAAGTGGAGCTGGAGGAAGAGTAGATGGGGGTGTAGGATGAAGATGGGTGGAGGGAGTGGGAGAAGAGGAGAGAGGGAAAACTGGCTGATATGGAAAATAAATTAAAAAATGGTCAATGAAAAAATAAAATATCTAGTATATAAGAATTTTTTCTGTTTTTTAGATTGAATTGTTGATATTTGGTGCTAACATTTTAATATTTTACAATATTTATATTTAATCTTTTATTGAAATTTAAATGAAATAAGTTTTACTATAAGGACAAATAATGATGAACTAGAATGCAGAATTAATTATTTGCCATACAAAAACTGGCAAATATAAATATTGAGGACATGTACTTATATAAGAAAGAGTAGGCTTCAAAGAGTACAGCAGCAAATAGAGAATATATGAGAGCTTAGTGAGAAAAGCTGTGACTCAAGTCCAAGGTTAAAGTAAGAAATAAGATAATCAGAATTTTTAGTGTAGGCATTCCTGTGCTTTGCTCAGTAAGTATTAGAACAGTAACCAAAAGTTCTTCTGCATATGTACTGTATGCTGGTGTAAAACAGGAAGTGTATAATTTTGGGACAGTATCGTCCTCTCATGATTTATTAATATTTTTCAAATTTAAAATGCAACAAATCCTTGGTTAGACAGGTATGTGTTTCATTTTGTGGAGCATAAAATGATTCAATAAAATAATTCAATAATACCATGATGCTATTGCAAACATTGTACCAATGAGAATGTCTTGCCAGTTCATATGCTATTATAGTTCATCTTCTTTGGGAGTGTCCATATTGGCTCCCAACACTGTGAAATCTAGCCATTAGAAATAAAACTTCCAGGCCAGTATCATCTTGATACCTCCACCTTTTGTGACTCAAGTCTAGTGTGTCTCGGCACTTATCATTGAGTTGTGAAGTGTAACCAAGAGCATTGAGAAGAGACTGTGATTTTTGCAGGGGTGGATGGGACCTCTATGGCCAATAATTCCAAAGGACAGAACCCATTAACTCATGATAGTGGATTAACATAAATGAAGTTTGTACTCCAGACACAACAGGACAGCTGCACATCTGAACTCACATTTACTCTGACAACATACATAAATCCAGTGCAAGGTTAATCCAGACCAAATCTCTGCATGGAGATGTGAGGTAAGCATAAAATCCTCCTCTAGCTGAGAAGCTACTGGCAACTGATGGCTACTGAGAAAACCAGGCAAATTTTCTTTAGTAGCATTGACCCAGATAAATTCACCATATTCCTGTGTCAGGCCACATATCTATCAATTCATGGGCAGCACAAACTGGGCTTTATGATTGAAAAATGGAGACACAAATAGGGATGGAACTGGAGAATTTCAGTGAGGGGTTGAATATGATTTAAAAACATTGTAAGATGCTCTCAATGAAAAGAATTAAAAAGAAAATTTATAATAAATTTACCAAATATAGTCACTAAGAAAATCTCTGTAATACAATGCTTTACAATTTCAGAGAAGATTCAATAATTATGAAAAACCCATGACATATTTAAAGATAAAAATGTAGAAAAAGTACAAAATTCACAAAGTAACAACATCTATGGAATTAGGAACAGTTATGAAATATTTTCAATGGGATATTGGAATAATTTAACATAAATTATTATGACACATAGTAAACTAGAGTTAGTGAGTACATATTATATACCTCTTGCCACAATCACTGTGATTCTTATGTGCAATTTCTCTGCTGGGCACAGATAGACTGTATTCTTGTAAATTCAACCTCTGTATCTTACATGCTTTCTACCCACCTCCATAGGGATTATTCAGCCAATGGAAGAGGGCTGTAGTTTTAAATTTAGATGATGTGAATTTTTTTTATCTTTTATTAAAATTTTTTGAAAACTTCATATTCACACATGTTCATGTTTGCACACTCTGCCCCACACATATCCTGATTACTGTCACCCTTTCCAGTGTTACATCCAGTATTCCCCTATTCACCGACTCTCTTCATTGTAAGTGATTCCCATATTCGTGATTGCTCTTTGTATTCTGACCCATACATTTTAACCAGGTCATCTGTGTGGCCATAATTTGTAAGTTTAGACCTATCCATTGGTGTATGGAGGGCTTATTAATAAGTACAAAACTGAAGACGATGTCTGTCCCATTCCAGAGTCTATGAGCAGCCCAATGGCCAGTAAGAACAGAAGTGTCAGATGCCCTCTCACCACCCAAATTGTGAAGAAATATTTATTTATAGGTTCAGTCTCATGCAGGTGATTGTGACAGTCGCTGCTGCTGTGAAGTCATGACCGCATTGTCGTGTCATTCCAAGAAGAGCACTTTCACATGTCTTAATTTTTTCAATATTACATTCTTTCTGGTCCCTCCCATTTTATGATTAGCATCGTTGTATGTTTCATATTTTCTTTATTTGTGTGTGAGTTTCTAAGCAATCTTAAAGTTGAAGTCATCCAGGACTGCCAAGAATTTAGTCAATGTTTTCTTCAAGACCTTCTAGCATATCTTTATACTTAAAACTGTGATCTTCCTTGAGATTTATGTTGTTATCCATGCAAGACATAAATGTTTATATTTTAAAAACATTTCAAACATTTTATCTTTTAATGATTAAACTCTAATACAATTTAGGATTTACTTTGTGGGCACAGTGATTAACTTGTTCACGTTTCAGTAGGATAGAGAATAGTAATTACATTTTCCTTCAATTTATGTGTTTCTGCATTGCCATCCTTCTTAATTCAGAACATATACTGGGAGAAATATACTGATGTGTCTGTTTCGTTGGTTTTAATGTGCACAAACGTTCAATTACATTTTAATTTGAGAGAATGTCAATATGAACTAACAACACAGGAATCATATTGAAGATTTTCTGATTGCTAAGGTGACAGTAAAAAATATTTCTTTACACAGTTAGCAACAAGAAAATATATTTCATTAGCCAACAGTGTTACTGGTGCACTATTGGGATATAGACTATGTACTTAGATCTCATAAACACACTGCTTATCCATTACTGACTCTTGTCCTCTCAAGAACTAGTGTCCTCACCAGAAACCCCTTCCTAAGTTGCAACAATTATCCAGAACCTAACACAATGGTTACTTCAAAGGTCCTTTTATTTTCACATTTGGAAGTTTAATGACATTATGTATCTTAACAATTAGAAAAAAAACAGAAATTTTAAAAGTAAAAGCACTATAGATCACCTAAAGAAATCATATTTTTGATAATAATTTACTAATTTTTGTCTGAGCTTTCTTCCTTAAGACTGTTGGGTCCATTTTTTTTACTGATACCCACTCTGAATTTCAATGTAGAGATATTGCTTTGAACTCATCAAAATTTTCAAAACTTGAATTCAGGGATATTATTTCATATGAAACACATTCTTAATTTTAAACACGTATTTAAAAATCATAATAAAACAATTTTATCTATGTTGTTTCAGTGAAGGAAATTATATAGAGAAAGGGTATTAAAAAGCAAAATTTATTTATTTATTTTATTACTTTAAAAATAATACCAATCAAAATTCCTCCCTTCCTCCCACTTCCCCCCCGCTCCTCCAACACACCCTCTCCCCACCCCCTCCAGTCCTACAAGAGGGCAAGGAACCCTGTGGGAAGTCCAAGGCCCTCCCCATTACATCCAGGCTGAGCAAGGTATGCATCCAAAGAGAATAGGATCCCAAAGAGCCAGTACATGCAGTAGAGACAAATTCCAGTGCCATTGTCATTGGCCCCTCAGTCTGTCCCAACTGTTGACCACATTCAGAGGGACCAGTTTGATCCCATGCTCGTTCAGGAGTTGGTGAGCTCCCATTAGCTCAGGCATACTGTCTCAGTAGGTGAACCCCTCATGGTCCTGACTTCCTTGCTTCAGGACAGAAATAATTTATAAGGGGACTTTGTGTACATGGAAAAGAATAATAATGTCTGACAATCTTATACTTTTTTTTTTACTCTGTCAGGATCTGAATGGAGTCATGGAAGCAGGAAACCATTGCACAGTGACCGAGTTCTTCTTGGCTGGGCTCTCAGAGAAGCCAGAACTCCAGATGCCCCTCTTCCTCCTCTTCACTGGAATCTATGTGGTCACTGTAGCAGGGAATCTGGGCATGATCACACTGATTGTGTTCAGTTCCCACCTGCACAACCCCATGTACTATTTCCTCAGCAGTCTGTCCTTTATTGACTTCTGTCAGTCCACAGTTGTCACCCCTAAAATGCTGGTGGGCTTTCTGACAGACAAAAATCTCATCTCCTACTATGGATGTATGACTCAGCTCTATTTTGTTATCATTTTTGGCATTGCAGAATGTTATACATTAGCTGCAATGGCATATGACCGCTATGTTGCCATCTGTAATCCCTTGCTTTACTGTGTAACGATGTCTTATCATATTTACAGCTCCCTGATCTCAGGAGTATATATTTTTGGTGTGTTCTGTGCATCAGTTAACACAGGCTTCATGACTAGGATTTGGTTCTGCAAATTAGATGTGATTAATCACTATTTCTGTGATCTTCTTCCCCTCTTGAAGCTTGCATGTTCTAATACCTATATCAGTGAATTGCTGATTTTAGTTTTTGGTACATTGAATATCTTTGTCCCAATTCTCACAATTATTGCTTCCTACATCTCCATTATTGCTAGCATCCTCCGAATTCACTCCACAGAAGGGAGGTCCAAAGCCTTCAGTACATGCAGTTCTCACATCCTGGCTGTTGTTATCTTCTTTGGATCTTTAGCATTTATGTATCTGCAGCCATCACCAGTCAACTCCATTGACCAAGGGAAAGTATCCTCCGTGTTTTATACCATTGTTGTACCCATGCTAAACCCCATCATATACAGCCTGAGGAATAAGGATGTCAGTGTGGCCTTGAAGAAAATACTTGAAAGAAAAGCATTCATGTAAGCAGAAACAATGTGAGGATGATTTATTATAGCAGTGATCCACAATTACAGATTTTGAGTTGATACTGCTTATTTTAATCTACCTATAAATATTATAACTCATTATCTATTTTGATAATTCTAATAGTTAGAATTTCAATTTCAAATCTATGACATATTATATCATATATTTCACAGAGTCAGCAATGTAAATCAACAACAATGATGATGTGGACCCATAGGTCCTTAGTGGGTAGCACATCATGTTATCTATATATCTTTATATTTTATAAGCATTAGTATAATAATAAAAAATTGCATTTTTAATTTCAACAAATGTGATACTTTTAAAATTCAATCTCAAGAATTTTATATATCAGTTTTGTAATTAAATCATTCCCCCATCTCCCTCATATGTATATATATGCAATAATGAATATATTAATATATATGAAATAATGAATATATTACACACATTTATGAGGATTATATATATGAAAGCTTATGCATAGGAAGACTTACTCGGTTCCTAAAAATCAGAAACTACCAATACTTTTTCAGTTAGGAGTGCTTCCCTGAAATTACCTTCTTCCACATTGGTATCTGCACAGGAATCTTTTTAGGCTCTTGTTTAGCAAGCTATATTGTTGAGATTTCACAGATCCTCTTTCCTGTTCTACATAGAAGACACAATCTCCCATACATATTTCCTTGTTCCCTGCATCTTAGAATATTCTTATCTACTCTTCCAAAGAGTTTCCTGGCCCTTAGGTGGATGGGTGCTTTCATAAATGTATTAATTGTGGCTCTTCACCCAATCTTCAGGTATTCCCTCTATTTGGATCATTTATGGATGTTTGTAATGGTGTCTATCTGCAGTCAAAAGAGCTAAACTTATCTGTGAGTGACATTATCACTGCTAATATTCACTTAGAGATTGTGCTAGTGTGGCAAAGTGTCACTATTAGATTCTCCTTTAGGTTCCATGACCTTATCAGTAACTCATCATTTACTGTATTTACAGAACCAAGTAAGACTTTCCTCCTATTGAGTGGGCCTCAAGACAATTTGGATACTCTCATGATGCAAATGCTATTATTGAACCTTTAAGGATAGTTTGCCTTAATGGTTATTATTATATTCCATAGATATCACAACTTGGTGAACTATTAATAGTTTTATACTCTTGACAACTTGGATATCATGATTCCATATTATAAATGTTAGTCATCATGAACTAGGCTTCTAGGTCCAATCCAGCTCTACTGATTCAAGTCCTGTGCTGGAATTCTGTGTTTTCTTCAGTTACAGTGACTTACTTTCAATTTCTGGAAAGCAATAAAAAAGGCAATAGCAAAAACATATAATGTTTTGGGAGGTCTGTGTTTGTGTATGTTTTGTTTTAGGTAAACATAAATAATATGATTCCCTATGTATTTTCAATCATTCTCATTGGTATTTGTCCTGCATTCTTACTTTAATTCTACATTGTTTTTCATTCTGTTCCAAATTAAAGTGACCCCAAGGTATTCTATTCCCCCTTTACATCACTTGTACCCAGCATTTCTCTCTCTAATGTAGATGCCCATCCACATTAAAATAAAATAAAAAATCAATACTTTTTTATTTTTCTAGATTAAGCAATAACTGTAAATTATATATTCAAATCAAAAGATTTGGATCTAGATATCTCCAATAAGAGAATATTCTGTGTTTGTCTTTCTGATTATTAGTTACTCCACTCAATATTATCTAGTTCCCCCTATTTATATGGAAATTTCTAGATATTAACTTCTTTACGGAAAAATATAATTCTACTGTGTATATGCACTATTCATTCTTTCTTATCTATTCATCAGTTGAAGTCATTTAGGTTATTTCCATTTCCTTAGCTATCCTGAAGATAGATGCAATGAACATGGCTGAACATTAATCTGTGATGTGGAAGGTGAATTCCTTTGGGCAAAGAGTGGTATTGCAGTGTCAAATAGTAAATTACTTACTTATTTACTTACGTATCTACAATTACTTGCTGATACCCTGGGCCAGAGTGTCAGCAGCTTTTCACAATTAAAATTCACTACACAGGCTTACAAAGTGGCTGTGCCAGTTTGCAATTCTGTGAACAGTTAATGAGGGCTACCCTTTCCTCACATCCTCACATACTCTTGAAATTCATTGTCTTCTGGGTTTTTTTGTTTGTTTGTTTGTTTTTCTGACTGGGGTAAATTGAAATCTCAGCATGGTGTTATTGTTGTTTCCTTTTCTGTTTCTTTTTTTGAGCCCTTGTATTCCTATATCCTTTCATTTTACTGGATCCTTACAATTCTTTAATGTTACGTTGGAGCCTAAAAATATTCCAAACAAGAGTGTCAGCAGCTATTCAGAACAGTAGCAGCAGTAAAAGCATTCCCTTGAGTCATCAGGTCAACAATGTCAGACCAAGTTGAAAGGATGCTAATAATTGAATGATTTTTTAAAGTAGTCTCAAATTGTTATACTTTTTAATCACTGACATATTACTGTTTTTACACACTGTTCTACTATCCTATGTGTCCCCTTGCAAACTCTAAATATTTATTGCATTTTGTAAATCTTTGGAATTTGTCTATCTTTGGAATACAGTCTGTTCCTTCTTACCGTGACTCCTCTTCACTGCATCATCCAAAGGCAGCTTCTCGTCTTCCATTTAGTGGGAGGCAGCCCATAATCGTTATTCATTCTAACAAATTATTTTCTGACATCATACCTTATAATTTGTAAATTATTTTTGAAATTGCAGTGTTACTGCATTTCTCCCTCCAAACCCTAAAATACACACCTCCCCAAACTCCTTAAAATTCTTAACTTTTTATTAATTGCTATTGAAAATATATGCTGTTATTTATAAATATATGTTACTAAATATCATACCAAATTATATATGGCATAACTAAAGTTATTTATATAACACTATTTTAAAGAGAGGTCTAGGGGATAAGAATTTAAGATTTTACACTGTAAGATAAGTATTGAGATATTCACAGGGTTTATATCACTCAATATGATATTGTCCTCAATACTTACCTACTTGTAACATACAACTTCCCATGTAATAAATTATTTATTAAAATAAGATTACTCCAGATATCCTATTCTTTTATACTATTAGTCCCTAGATAACAATGAATGTTACAAAAATTCAATATGTATTTTATGAAAACTGAAGTACTTCACTCTTTTCCTAAGATTTCTATTTCACTACAAAGAAATCATGTTAATTGAAAAGACATTTCAAACTGTCTAATTTTATCTGCAAATTAAGAACTTTTATTTGTAAGGAATATGTTTTTACTATCAAGTATTATATAGAAAAATTCAACAAAATAAAAGGAAAAGTTTTTCAGTCAAAATATCATAGTTTTTGCTTGTATTGTTTTCCTTACAAATACAGATATGCCATATCATTTAGGGAAATCTTGATATTTGATATAAACACAGAAGCACACAACATGCTTAAACTCCATAGGAAAGGATATTTGAAAGGCGTCAAAGTCATAGATTGTGATAGGAACTCTGGTGTCATAAGAATAGCATCATTATTATTAGGTTCGTGTTTTACTGTTATAACACATGCGACTACACGTGAAACTGGTATATTTTAACATCCATCTTTCTCAAGTGTGTAATTCATTGAATATTAGTGTGCCCACAATGTTTGTTAGCCATATCCATATTCTAATTGTAGAATATTCTCACCACTATTTCAAGAAAAGCCCTAGCCCCATTACCAGACATACAATAGGACTATATTTTAAGAAGCACTGGCTAAGCAGTGCTGCTCTCTATTTCTATTTATTTGTTTATTAGATATAATCACATCAAGGGATCCTGCTATATGTGTCCCTTCTCTGTTATGAATCATCTTCTCTTCGGCACTAGTCTGTCTCTGTGCTTCATTTCTCATTGTAGCATAACTTTCCATTTCAGGGATATGTGAAGGACAAGTATGTATTAACCACTTAATGGGCAGCTGTTATGTTTCTTCTGTAACTATTTCAAGTATTGCTGCTTTATTCATTACTTTACAAGTTTCTGTTTTATTTTGTGTGGTGCCAATATGTCTTCCATCCTGTGCATATATACCTAGTATTGAAGGTTCTAAGGTGTATGGTAAATCTGTGTTTCTCATTTCAAAGAATTGTCAAACCATTTTCCTAAAAGTTCTTTACAGTGGAGTGCTCACTCCACCTGATACATCTACCACCGTCATAGTTCAAAGACTATTGAGGAGAGAAGGAAAAGAAAGTGTAAGAACCAGAGGACCAGGATGTTGGCTGCAACATCATGTCTTCTGTAATTGACAAGGAAGATTCACGTTTGGAAACTCAACAGTATGTGGCAAAAAATAAACAACTGCACAATGACAATACCAGCTTACATGCCAGCATGGATGAGGGAAATGTTACATGAGGAAAAATCAGGTTTTCCAAGAATGAATCACCTACTAGTTTATCCACCAAAAGCCATTGGTTTTAAACACATGCAAATATAACACTAAATTGTCCCAACACTCAGAATGTTCTATATGTATACACATACATACATATAGACAATGTTTGTGTATGTGTTACATTATAGGGGAAGCGGGGATTATTGGGAGAGTCGGTGTCTGGAGAAGGAAGGTTTGAAATGATATGAATACACTACTCTAGTATGAAATTCTCAAAAATATAATTTAAAAATAAATAGTAAAAAATATTCAGAAGGAATGCAAGGTAATCTACTGTCTCCAATATTTTCAAAGTATTCCTTTAGATCTTAGGTGGAGCAATTATATACAAGAAGAAAAAAATAAAAAATAATAAAAATTATTTTTGTTTACAGATGATATCATTATATATTTCATTTTCTGTCTGATTGTCCACATTAAAATTCTAGGCTAACAGAATTAAAGTGATGAGATAGAAAATTGTTCTGTACATTATCTTAAGTGAAAATTCTTTCCTTGTAAATATGGTTCATATTTTACCTTAAAAATATTTTTGATTCAGTGGGAGAGAAAGTTATGAAGAAGACACAAGATGTTCTTGGAATACTAATTCACAGGGTTATAGAGTCTGGGTAGAATCAATAATCACTCTGAACACTTAGGCAAAAATTACATAAACGACAATGAGATAGTTTCTTTCCACTGCTTATCTCTTCCAGGATGTAAATTCTCTGAAAAAAAAGAACTCCAGATTCTGTTTATGGATGATGCTATTAATGATATATTCTGGGCTCTTTTTAGACATTGCTCATTTATGCTAACCAATCATTAAATATATTTATGCAATTTGATTTAGTTGTCTTAATATTTTATGTAGCTTGTCTTCTTCATTAATTGTATTATCAAATATAACAGCATTAGTCTGAATTGACTGATATAAGAACTTAGGACACACAAATTTATACCCTATTCTTTCTAAGTATGCACAGCTATATTAGGTAACATATAGTGAGCTATATGATAGTCCTTACCAGAGTTAATTAAGAACATTTTGAAGGGCAAGGAAGAGTAAAGAGGCCTAATTGCACTGTTAGTATTTGATATATATTTATATTTTGATTGTCAACCAAAAATTCTAAAACAACTGAACTGAAGTGATGAGGTAGAAAATTGTTCTATTTGTTATCTTCAGTGGAAATTCTTTCCTCATGGAAATTTTTATATTTTACAGACTTTTTTTAATCTAGAAGAGAATATACTGAATGACTTTTACTCTTTTACAATTAAATTCTTATTGTTGCTCTTGAATATGTGAAGGAGTGAACTCACCTTACTCCTCTTGGGATGTTATCATATTTTTTTTCTTGTAAAGACCAAGTAACTATTGATAGCCTTGATGGCATCTGCCTTAACTGGCACCAGAGTCCACATGTCTTCTCCTAGTTTATCATTATTACTATTGTTTGCCACTTTTTGTACATCATTTAAAATATATATTGAAATTATTTTTAACTTGGGTGGACAGAAAGCTGATTTTATTAAATTCTTTGGTAAGTTTTCCAAGTAAAATGTTTTACCACTTCCTCATACAATCTAAGAACATTTGGTAGATGTAAATAAGAATTAAAAAGTTCAAATCCTTCCGGTTCCTTTTCCCATTCTTTATTGTTTTTTCTTTTGAGGAAACTATTTTTTAAAAGACCTGAACATATATATAATTTCCAGAATACTTTAGTGTTTTTTGCATACTCTTCCTAAGTCTATACTTTAAACAGAACTACTTTAAACTGGACTACATTAACAAGTGAGAACCTCTGGGGAATATATATTAATTCTGGTTGTTGATTTCTCCAGAGATACAATTTGAGGGATGAGACTCTAGAGGGCATAATTTTCACTATTCTTTTCCTAACTAATCTCTTGTTGTCTATGCCTGTATATAAAATATTTATACCAGTCAATCCTTACAGAAAAAATGACTTTGTGATTCTGCTTTAAGGAACATTGGCTCAACAGGTAATTCTGTGTAAACTGTCCCTCACATGTTCAAAATTATTTCTACTTCTAGTATAAAGGAAAAGAAAAGCACCCAACATCTTGCTGTCTGGGGAAAAAAAGGAGTGTATGTCCAGATACAAGTGCTTAGCTTGTAAAAAATCTTAGACTCTACTTTGTGACTTTTTACCTCTCAAGATCCATATTATTTCCAAGATCCTCACTTCCATTTTAAAAAGTGACTGATAATACTGTTTTGTTAATATATGATTCAATTTAAAATTGCTTTGGGAATTTCATATATGAAAACTATGTATTTACAACATTTTAATCATTTCCTTTCTCTTTTGCTACTTCTCCAGTTCTCTCCCAACTACTCACAAATTACTGACTTCTTCAAAAGTTATTGCTACATATATACACACATATATCATATATGTCATACGTATATTATGTGTGTATATAATACACACATAAAACATAAGGACCCCATTGAGTGTTGCTCACATGTGTATGTTTTTAGGAATAACTATTTGGGATTGAATAGCTCTCATGATTTAAGTTAGAATGGCCCCAATAAATGCATATATTTTAATATTATGATATAGGTTGGTAAATTATTCAGAAAAGATTAGGAGTTGTGACTTATTTGTAGGAGGTGTGGCCTTGTAGGAGGACCTTTGTCACTGGTGATGTGCTTTGAGGTTTTAAAGCCCATTCTAGGCCTAGTCTCCCTCTCCCTAAACCCTGTCTGCAGATTAGTATGTAGTTTTCTCCAGTAGAGTGAAACTGGTCATATCAATCACTCCAGGATGAGATTCATGTTCAGTAGTAGCTGACCAACATATAATGGATATCACAGAGGTTTTTGTTTTATTTTGTTTTGTTTCTTTGGGGTTTGTGTGTGTGTGTGCTTTTATTTGTTTATTCTTTGATGGTTTGGAAGGACATGGTTTTATTTCATTTACTTGATTTAAGGAAGTTTATATTTGTATTGGGTTTTTGTTTCTTCATTGAGAAAGTACTTAAAGTTGGGAAGTAGCGACAGGAAGAGATTTGGAAGAACTTGAGTGAGTGGAGAAATATGATTAAATATATTTAAATTAAAAATTGCTTTAAATTGTAAAAATACTTTCATTTTAGTTTAATATGGTGTTCATTTGCACGGCTAATGTTGCTTTATTGTAGTGATTTTTATTTTTTGTAAAATAATTTGTTAAAATTTATTGAACAAACCCACAATGAAAGTTATTGTATGTACTCACTCATAAGTGGTTTTTAAACATAAAGCAAAGAAAGCCAGCCTAC
>LOJH01012307.1:0-18898 GCA_001685095.1 Ellobius talpinus
ACCAGGCTGGCCTCAAACTCACAGAGATCAACCTGCCTCTGCCTCCTGAGTGCTAGGATTAAAGGCGTTTGCCACAATCATTCAGCTTATCTGTTTCTTAATGTTAGTATATGAAAAAAAAACACCACCAACAACAAACTCACTGCCAGATTAGTTTAACTTGGAGAATACTGGAGTTTGGGAGCAGGTGACCCTTGGCTATATTTCATTTTCTTTGATGGTCACTGGTCCATTTGAGTTTCCTGGAAACCATCTAAACACACAGTCTAAGAGCAGGAGGCGGGTGTCTGCCATCAAGTTCTGCATGTCCTTGCTTTTGAATGCTTGCTCTCCATGTCTGAATCTGCAGATGAAGATAACACTATCATTCTCATGGAAGTACTGAGATAGTTAACAGACCTGGTATATCTGCCCTGCTATTGTTTCTTGGGCCAATTTCTTACCTGTGTGTTTATAAGAAAATGTCTTTGTACAGATGATCACAACTGCCAGAAGATCCTAAACATTCTTTCTCCCAACTGCTTCCAGATACCACTTTGCATTCGTGCACTCTAGATTTCTCTATCTTATTCTTGTGGCTTTGATATATTTTTTGTTTACTTTCTAATGTTTGTGTGTGTGCGTGTTATGTGTGGGTGGGTGCACATGAAGACAGGTATGTGTTCATGTATGTGTAGGCCAGAGAACAATCTCAAATGTCATTCCACCTTTTTATTTTCGGAGAAAGGAGCGCATTGTTAGGCCAGAATGACTGGAAACGAGACTCAGGGAACTATGTGCCTCCATCTCCCCAGCAGCAGGATAACAAGCAGCTGGTACCACAGCAGGCCTGTTGTAGTGGGTTCAGAGGACTTGGGTCCTCGTGGTGTACAAGGCGAGCACTTTCCTGACTGAGCCATTCTGCACACAGCCCACCTTACCCTCTCTTCTAGTTCTTGATCCCTAGTGCCTATCTTTATTATCCCTTTCTGCTTGAGTTTGCTCTGTTCATTAGAGCCAATTTCTTAAGTGCTGAACATATTTACTGAGATCTGTGGCAAATGCTTGCCAGCTCATGCTGTTTCTATGAAATTTGGCATTCATACATTTTTCAGGAATTTGTACTTTTCTTCATAATCCCCTCTTTTATCTAAAGTGTAAAACTTTAAAAAATTATTTTTCAATTCTGTTAATATTGTTATACCAAAAAAAATCTTACGAGGCCAACTTTGGAATTTCCTGACAGTCCTCTGTGGACTGCAAGTTGATTTCCCTTTAATTTCCATTGCAGGATCAGAAAGCATTTGCCTGGGGGTAGAAATATGCCCTATGAGCCCAGTTAAAGACTGACCCTCCAAACTTCAAGATCTGTATTCAGCTTTGACCTGTCTGACCTTTCTATTGTAAGAGCAGTGTATTCAGATTTTAAACATAACTTGATGCTTCTCCTATGATAATGTCAATCATTATATACCCAGTTGCCATTATATGGAATATATAAGGGTGGATGCTTTTGTATCTCATATCTTGCTACATTTGTATTTCCTCAGGATCCTTACACATGCTGATCAATTTGCCTGAGCCATTTGTAACTCTTGGTGATAGTGGCATTTAGTTATAGTCACGTTCCTTTTTTTTTTGTATTTACTTTTTTCTTTTCCTGACTGAATTTCCTTCTGGCTCATGTAACAAATTTTAATTTTCTGTTAACTTTTTCAGTTTCTTTTATTTTTTATGTGTATGAATGTTTTACCTGCATGTATGTCTGTGCATCATGTACTGGTGCCTGCAGAGATCAGAATAGGCTGTCCATCCCCTGGGACTGGAGTTACAGACAGCTGTGAGCTGCCATATGGGTGCTGGGAACCAAACTCAGGCCCTCTGGAAGAGCAAGTGTTCTTAACTGTTGAGCCATCTCTCCAGCCCTTTAAAATGTCTGGTCTCCAGTTCTAAAGACCCTCAATGCTAAGCAGGTCTTTATCAGGCTCTCACACCCCTCTGGGCTCTCTGCTTCATCTCCATTGCCATCACTGAAGCAAGTATCCTTCTGGTACTCAAAGGTTCCTGAACGATCCCTTAGATTCCTCATAAAGTATCTGTTTCTTCGGAGATGTCTCTACTATTAATGTGGACATGTTCAGCTACATGAATACCGTATGCATATCAGCAGATACAAACATGTCTCTGCTTGTAGCTCTGCCTACAAAAATCCTTTGTATACATTATACATTATACATAAAATTATACCTTTTGTATACATTAGTTAACAGATATTAAAACTCTGGTCGCTAGCCAAGCAGTGGTGGTGCACACCTTTAATCCCAGTACTCAGTAGGCAGAGGCAGGTGGATTTCTGTGAGTTCCAGACCAGCCTGGTCTACAGAGTGAGTTCTGGAATAGCCAGAACTATAACACAGAGAAATCCTCTCTTAAAAAACAAAATCAAACAAAAAAATCTGGTTGCTTACCCAAAAAAAATCAATGGGACATCAGTGACTCTATTAGTATAAATACATGTCTACTTATATGTGCGTATGTGTGTAATTGTGCATATGTGTAATATATATGTGTATGTGTGTAATTGTGCAGATAGAGGATAACACACACATGGAAAAATGTTAACATCTGGGGGTCTGAAAAGGATATATAGGAATTCTTTGTTCTATTCTTTCTGCTTTTCTATCAGTCTGAAGTTACTTCAAAATTAATACTTGAAGACTAATGGGATCAATCAACATGGCATAGGAATCAGCTTTGAGGGTGGGGGGCACAGTTATGGCAGTTTAAGTCTCAGAAGGAATAATGAGATGTTCAGAGAGAAAAGCCAGAAAAGCAGTCTCTGGTGAGACCATGCAAGTGACCTTCATGCTGTGCCTATTTGAACACCAAGGAAGAGCAAAGCGCAAAGGCCATCTTCCAGAAGCAGCCCTCGCTGACGCAAAGACATGCTTCCTGACAGCATGTGTCAGCAAATGACAGTCACCTGGATAGATGAATTGAGGAAGTCACTCTTCCTTAAGGCCCCGTGAGATTCCCGCTCACATGCGATGGTCAGCTAAGGTTGACAGTGTGAAAAGTGTGACAGATGGGCATCCCCAAGGTAAGCCCATGCAGACAGGCTTCTCATCACAGGAGGAAACGCAACTGACATTAGACTGTCATCCCTCTAGTCAAGAGGTCAGCTTTAGTGTCTATGACAGTGGACCACAGAGATATGCAACGTCTTTGGGTGTGATTTAACACATTATCACTTAAATGTATGATTACGAAAGATCATGTGAACCTGTCTGAGCTTGAGGCATATCTCCCGGATTCCAGAAAACTGAAGGGAAAGAAAGGTCAGTGTAACCTTTCGAAAGCTGCTATACGTGACTAGAGGGTGAACATCTTAAAGGACAACCTATTTTAAACTTGTTTTCTGTTGCTATAACAGAATACCCAAGGTCAGGCAGTTTATAGAGAAATGCATTTGGTTCCCAGTTCTGGAAGTTAAGGAGCACTGCTTAGCCTCAGGTGAGGGCCTCTTGCTGGAAGAGAGTACAGTAGAAGTGCAGAAAGGGATGCAGGTGCATGCTCGCCAGAAACACAAAGCAGACTGTGACCTGCTTGGTAACAACCCACCCTTGGGGCAACTAACCTAGTCCAATACTTAACTCACTCTTATGGGACCCAACCCAGACTTAAGAGAACACACCACATTTCTAAAGAAAGACATTAGTCCCACTGTGAGAGCCTCTCGAGATCCAATCACCTCCCACTAGGCTCCACCTGTTGAAGGCACCGCCACCTCTCAATTCTGGTTATTCTGGGGAACAACTTGTCATCACATGAATCTCTGGGACAAACAGTATCCGTAATGGTCAGGCTTGGGAGTCAACTTAATGGAATTTGGACCTATCTAGGAGACACATCTCTGGGCATGTCACTGAGGGCATTTCCAGAGAGTTGTGACTGAAGAAATAACCAACCTGAAATTGCACGGAGCCATTCCATTGGCTTTGTGTGTATGTGTTCCCCAGACTGAGTAGAAAGAAGAAAAAGAGAAATTGAGTCAAGCCACCAAGCCTTTCCCATGATGACAGACCATACCCTCAAACTCTGAGCCAAAGTAAGTCCCCCAATGTTTGTAAGGTATTTTGTCACAGCAGTGAGGAAAGGGACTAATGTCCAGGCCACATCAAACTGGCACCAAACATTACCTTCACTGGGGATGAGAAAATACTTAAGAACACAACAGCCAGAAGCCTGGCATCATCATAGATGCTGATTGGGCTCTGGCTAAAAAGACAAATTATGCTCACAGTGACAAACTTTTGAAGACATGCTCAGTCGGTACTGGCTCACAGCCATCCTGCAGGCTCCTGTGATGCTTCTGTTGGCAGAGGTTCTCCCTGGATTCTCAGGGGTCTTTATAAACTAAAGAGAGTGAGGATGAGGCTGGTGAACACTCTGGGCCTTGGAAGGGAGCAAGACTATTGCTCACTTCTTTATCCCTGGGAAGGTGTGCTAGCTCTCCCCACTTCCTTTTTCACTGCTCTATGGTGGGGATACAGGTGAAATGATCTTGAATTTCCCTTCCAACTCCAAGACACCAAGACAGAGAACTGAAGCAGGAAATGCTGTCACAATGATCCCTGGGCTTTTAAACCACAGAAGAGTATGCTGTTCCTGGCTTTGAGGCACAGCATGGGACCAGTTCCCAATAGTTCTAATACAGTTTTCCTTTTACATCATGGTAACATTTAGCTGCAAGGGATGTAATTCTCCACCCTGCCATCCCATTACTGATGTTGCTGCTGACTGCTGATTCAAAATAACAACAAAAAATATGTATCTAACCTCTACCTATTGTCAAAGGTAACCTTATGCTTAAATTCACAGGAGCAGACACAGTCTTCAGAATAGTGTTGAGTAGCTGATCATTCACTACTTTTAAATACAAGTACACCTACTACAAAGAACAAAACCCCACCAACACAGACCATCTCAGTTAATGAAACAGTTCTGGAGCTGTCTACATTGAGAGATGGTAGGTCAAGAGAAGAGTTTCCCAACCTAGACCTTAACACCAAAACTTGTGCCAACTATCTGGGCAGGTTCTTCTAGTTCTGACAGAACTAGAGCCTCGAGAGGGAAGCCTGCTACTCCTTTGTTTTGACGTTTCAAGCATCCTCAGTGTTTGGAAACAGAGGTGAGATGAGAATGGCTCATCCCGTGCACAAAATTACAAGCACGCAGGCACCATTAAGGCTTTAAGACACATAAATAGCGACAGCTTGGCATGCTCTCCTGGTTACAGCTTGTGAGAATAAAACTTCACCAATATTCTGAGCATATTATACAATTTTTAAAGTCAAAACTTACTGCCATTGTTTTGGAAATAGATGCAGGGACTTGCAGAAGATTTTCAGTAACAGATCTAACAGAGCAGTATTCTTGAGATTTAAAAACATTTGTGGATGTCTGAAATCACGACACTTCAACATCTATTTGTGTTAAGTTTGTAATCAAAATGGTGATGTGGAAAGATACAGTCAGTCAATTGTCATTTTAAACATACAGGAATTGGACATGCTGTACGTTTCTCTTTTAAAATGTAGTTTGTATTATTTTCCACCAATCAAAACACACATAATATATTTTATTATAAAACATTAGGCAATGTTACTTTTGAGATATGCAATTTGAAAGGTCACACCTGTATTTACTACCAGCATGAGACACCGCAGGAGTCACAGCAGAAACTAACCAGACGAACTCATACACCATCAGTATGACTCACACATCACACAGCCCAGGCTGTTTCTATTTTGGATGCAGGCCCTGACTGTCAACAAGGGCCTATGGAGGGCTTTCTCCTTCTAACACCAGGGCTCTGGGCTTTGTGTTCTCAAGATGAGAGCACAGCCTGGTTCTGACTGCAGGCCTAAAGCTGCAAGGCACTATGCAGCCTGTGTTCCGAGGCCACTCTCCTACCCTGGCTGGACATGTCTGCCCTCCAGACCTGGGCTTCACATGGAAACCAGATCTGGAAAGGGCAGTCCTTCTACTTTTGGCTGAAAACTAAGCCAACAACAACAACAAAAACTAACCTAGTGCAAATTCCAGATAATCATCAATTACCTGGTTTATAAAAATACATGTCCAAAATAGTGACTTCCAGGGTGTGTACAATATAAATTACAAAAATAAAATAGAAAAGATGAAAAAGTTGAGCACATTTTTCAGTTCTTCATCCAACTTCGGCATTTGCCTACAGAGGTCAGTTCGAAACCTTTCGCATTGTCCCAGGACCCTGACTCAGGAGGGAGGACCCTGAAACTGGGGTGAGGTATTTCTTGGAGCTCTGTGGCCAGTCATAGGTGCACTTGCCTGATGGAAGAGGGCCTTTGCAGGAGACCATGTCCACACCAGCAAGGCTCCATCCACAACAGGCTCATTGGATATGCAGACTAAGGGGGGGAGCAGAAAGCCACCCTTTGAGGGCACCCTGCTCCAATTACAGGTGTCTCCTGTCAGTGGGACTTTGGATGAGCCTCTACCACAGCATGCTCCCTTTACAGTGGAGGGCAGATAATTCAGCTTAAAAGCTCACTTTCTATATTTCCCCTCTTAAAGACAGTTTTAATGAAGTCTTTTAACAGAATGTGCATCAGAGAGACCACTGTAACATGTTTACATATGTATAGTGGTAACATTCATACCTGTGACTTCAGGCTTCCAGGGTCTAAATAACCTGAAGCCATAAACAGGTGTCTCTGCCTCCACCCACCCTAGCATTTCCACTTTGTACCTAAAAATGTCCATACATGATAGAAAGCTAGTCCTTATTTCAAGATTAATTTTGTTCATTAAAAGGTTCCAGTGATCAGACCAACCATTAAGATATAACTGGTGCAGACAGAATCATGTATCAGATGGCACTTTTCATAACAGTTCTCATCAAATTTCCTACTAGAACACACTCCATAGCTCCCAAAGTAACTGAACACAAGATATGAATTGTTAACAAAATAAGCTCAAGGGAGAAAACACTCCGAGCACAGGCAGCCAAGGCATGACCATCCCAACTCCATTTCTGCAGCACAGAACACTTAGTATCTTACTAAATTCTGAGTAATTACAGACCAGGATCTGAAAGTATCGATTTCAGGTGAGCAGTTTTAAATCAGAAAATATTCAAGAGTGAATTACTACTCTCTAGGGTATTTCTTCTTACTCTTCTGAAGAATGTTTCCAGAACATTCATGGATTCCCCTTAAGAAAAGGAAATGCCTCCACAAAATGGAAAATGGCAGCAGCAAACAGGCATAGTGAGTGAGCCTGGCCTCCCAAGAGACCATGTGCTCTTGTTGGGTGTGGCTTCTGTCACTGAGAAAGACCAGAAAGAAAGGCTGTGAGACCCAATCACCTTACATCCTTGAAGAAAGAGAAGGGAGCAGAGAATGGGGGCTCTGGGGAGGGAAGCACTGTCCAGTGGCTGTTCTGGATAGGCCACTGTCTATTCTAGGCCAACACTAGGCCATGGGTTCAGGAACCTCTGCCACCAGCATCTATTGAGATGGGTGCTTTGTGATAAGGATTCTAGATCCATGACCAGAGGACAAAGAAAAAGGAGATGCATGGGCAGGATTCAAGGTGATGTATGTCTTAAGCAGCATGGAATA
Source organism: Ellobius talpinus (assembly GCA_001685095.1). Lineage (NCBI taxonomy): Eukaryota > Metazoa > Chordata > Mammalia > Rodentia > Cricetidae > Ellobius > Ellobius talpinus. The sequence continues at coordinate 7,647 of LOJH01012307.1, forward strand.
CAACTAGAAATTTTGTCATGCAGAAAACTGTATGCAAAGTTATCCCACACTGGGCAGTTTAAAGGACACAGAGTGTCTATATAAAGAACTTGGTTTCAGCAGCGGTAATTCTCAGCCCAAAACATCACAAATTTAAGAAAAGCTGTATTTTTATTTATTAAATAAATTTTATATTTCTTCTGAAATACAAAATATAGAATAAATCATACCATAAAAGTGGGTAAAATATGATAATATGATGGTGGCCAATTAATATACATAAATCTATTTTTTGTGGACAGACACCAAATTACTAAAGAGGATTAAGAGATTATTCTAGAAGCAGAACTACCTGGAAGATTATTTGGCATTTAAATACTGATTCCCAAAGTGCTACATGGGTAAGTTCAAGCAAGCATTTGTGGTCACATGCATACGAGTCCCCACGGTTACACATGAGCTGTCACCACGGACACCACACAACTTGGAAAAGAAACTCATCTATTCTAATTGCTCACCTGAAATGATCTTGAACAAAATTTCTAACAGTGTGGTTTGTACTTTTTCTTCAGACATAGTCTGCCTCATTTTATAGTCTAAGCAGGCAATCCTATTGGAACTGAGCAGGGGCAAGGCATCGTGTTTCTTACATGCAGAACATGGAGTTTTTCAATTTGGTTCCATCAACTCCCATGTGCTTCGGGGTCATGGAAGCGAGAGTTTCTTCACAGACAAGCGCACTGTCTCCAATGTATCATCGACAGCCTTCAAGGGGTCCTGTTGAGGCATCGAGACTGCTGTCCGTATCTGAGGCCAGTGTGTGCTCAGTGGACATGGACGAGATGTCGTTGATGGATGACGACTGAGAAGGGGTGGCCTTGCTGCTTACTGCTGCATCTGTGCTAAGAGAACCAAACGGAATAAAACCTGAGGCACAGCGTCCTGCATGCCAGGCACAGGGTGCCAGGCTACTTCTTACTCTGTATTTTGCAATTTCCTGATCCTAATGATCAACAGAACCAAGAAGCCAGTCAACTATACTTTTGAGCTTCTGGGATTTCCCTTGAGTCCTTCGGTTCAGTTTCCAGTCTTGGCTTTTCCTACAATCCTCTCTTTCTCTTTCCTGTAGACAGTGTGTATGTGGCTACGTATGATAATGATTACTTAAAAGATATACCCACTGACTTCAAACAGACCTTAAGAGGAAATGGATGAATTTATCTCACAATTACCACAGGAGCCTTAGGCCTGAGTGGGAGTCAAGTGTCATGGGACATTTCATTCATAACAGACACACCTCATCTACAGAAAAAAAGCATCAGGATTCAAATAAATCTTTTCTGATAAAAATGCTTCCTGATATATACGCCTAAAAAAGAAAAAAAAGGTTAGTGTCTGCTATGAATTTTATTTTTGTTTAATGAGTCTAAAAATGTTATTTTAATTTCAAAGGTAAATAAAACTGTCCTATTTCCTACTACCCATGTGTCAGTGTGGCTTGAGCAAAAATAAAACATGCAGGATCTTAGGTATGCACAGATGTCCATCTTTTTCTAAACTGGATGGGAACAGTGCAAAGAGGGCCACACATTTTAAGTCTTCAAATCTAACCTCTTTCTCTCTAAACAGCTGGTAGCAGCTGCTGCAAGTCACAACAGGAATGTCTCCATTGCAGTTAGTTAGGGCCTGCCACCTCAAAAAAAAAAGACTGCATCAGGACACGCAAGGAGGTGACTACATCACACCAGGGTGGCCCAAATGGCATTAACACATCATTGCCATTTATAAACATTGAATAGGCAAAATATTAGACAACAAAATTAAAGCAATCACCAACCTGAAGGCTGGTCCTTTACACCATTCTTGCTTCTTTCTTCCCAGTCCATCACTTCTTTGTAAATTAGCTCTTCAAAGAGAAACAGAAGTTAAGATGCTTTCTCATTTCCCCTGCACCTGAACTTTGCCTCCACATTCCTGGAGCTACCCCGGGGCACCAGGATTTTTCAACTTCCTTTGGCTATTACATAAGTTACTAGAGGCTCAAATTAGCACACTGCAAGCATACACTGTGAGCACTGCCATGAGTCTGTCCATGTGTGGGCTGCCGGCATGCCAGTCTGCAAAGTCTACAGGCAATGTTGACTATGGCCTTAGTTTCTAATGACCCTCCTTCTGAATGAAAGCTTTCAAGTTTTGTTTCTTTGTTAACCAATTTAGTTCACTGTGGCTATGTGGCTGTGTACTAGTGATACCTTCTTGCCCATTTTTGGCAATTTCCTTCAAACTAAATTTTAAAACAAAACTGTATGTCTTAGTAGACAAAAACATGACCCACAGTTGGGTTCCCCCATATCTGCTTAGACAGGCATCTTTGTAGGGATTTGCTCCACAAACTCCCATATTATCAAGTCACTTAGGCCACACATCAGAATGTGATAATGGAAAGTCACATGAAAAGTCCTTGGGTTTCGCCTGAAGCAAACTAAGATGTTACAGACATTGCTAGAAGTCACCTTCTTCCCCAGCTGAGAAGTGGGAGGAGAGGACATTAGGGCTTCTGAGTCTCATGGTCCTTCCCAAAATGTTAGTATCAAAAAATAGTGAAAGCAGGTTCTGTAGGACTATGAAAATATCCTAAGGATCAAAACACACTTCTTTACCTTTCCACTCTTCAATTGCATGCTCTCTTTCTTCTAATTGGGCATCATAAATTTGAGGTGGTGGCTGAAAATTAAGTGAGATGTCAGGTCAATAGCTCAAAACTAATGGGGTATGATGGGCAGATAACACTACTTAGAATGTTTTGAATCTACTTATAACATGGATTTAGTTTAATTAACATGTAAAATTTTTCGTAAGTATATTTTATCAGTTAAAAAAAATCAAACAATTAGATGGTGGTGTTGTTGCACGCCTTTAATCCCAGCACTCAGGAGACAGAGGCAGAAGGATTTCTGTAAGTTCGAGGCCAGCCTGGTCTACAAGAGCTAGTTCCAGGACAGGCACCAAAGCTACACAGAGAAACCCTGTCTCGGAAAAAAAAACCCAACAACAACAACAAAACAAATCAAAAATCAAACAACTAGAGTTAACCAAAAGCAAGCTACAAATAACAAACCTCAATAATCATATAACCTCAAGATTCTCTGCACACATAGCGCACAGGCAGCCTGAGGTTCCAGGGACAAGGCTGAGTGAGGTCTGGTAATTTCTTAGGACACACTTTAGTTTACAATTCTTTATGACAGGACACCCATGCCCAAGCCACAAGTTTATGAATGGAACATTTCACAACTGGTTATTCCTAAATCCAATTATTCTAATATAATGTCAAAATGCTAGTTAAATCTATACTCAGGACAGTGTGTTCCACAGCTGGCCTGAAGTAAATGCCCCACTGTGTTATTTTACTCATAGCTAAATATCATTCACACATGAAAAAAAACACATGAGAGGATGAGATGCCTAGATGCAGTGGCGGAGATGTGAGCGAGTGAGTCACTTGGGAAGGCTACTTACTTAGCCTCCCTGATTCAAAGGTCTGAATAAGATATAAGCAAAGCCCATGGCTTAGTGCCAGGTTGAAGCAGATGCTTCATGAATTATTATTACATATCAGCTTTATAAACGTTAAGGCCAACTGATCACCACAGCACACTCATGTGCACTCCTGAGTACTCAATTCTGCAGCAACAGCCCTAGCAGCAAGTGCCCCCCAGGGTACCGACCTAGACTTCAGATAGTACTTGTTCTGTTTCTCAAGTCAGAGCCCTGACCTGCTATCCTCATGTAGCTGGACTAACAGACAGTGGGCCCTGGATAGAAAAGTAGTGAGCCCTCTATACAGACATCTTTTCCAAACAGACACTTACCGCTTCTGCTTCAGCAGGGTCATACCAAACAGTAATATACGGGTGACGCAAGGCTTCGTCCACAGAGATCCGCTTGTCGGGATCAATCACTAACATTTTCGACAACAGATCTCTGGCTTGACTCGCTAGGGTGCAAACAAATGACGTACTTACATTGCTACCATAGAAAAGAGGAAACCACACGGTAAAAAACCAAATGTGAGAGTGGAGGGTACAGAGATACGCTGACTTTAGGAAAAGCTTAAGGGGTTCAAGATCAACACAGCTCACAACCTTTAACAGTCCAATGGCCACTATTACAGACCAGGCTTTTGTCATGTGATGTAGAGGCACTACAGGTGGCAGCCTCAGACCAGTGTTCAGACGACCTGAAGCTATGAAGCCACAGCAGAGACGGCAGCAAAAGCCTCTCTCATTATGGCGATGCCTGGGTGTGGACACGAAGTGCCATGAGCACTGTGTGTTGACGTAAGGACCCTCACAGGATCCACAGTCGCAGGGCGCTGTGTGCCAACCTAAGGACCCTCACAGCACCCACAGTCGCAGGGCGCTGTGTGCCGACCTAAGGACCTTCACAGGACCCACAGTCGCAGGGCGCTGTGTGCCGACGTAAGGACCTTCACAGCACCCACAGTTCAAATGGTAGAGAGTCAAGTGCAGAATAAAAGAATGCCTTACTTTTTATTTTGTCTCGTTCAGATTCTGATGGAAATATCCAATCTGGAAAGAGCTCTTCAAATCTGATTCCAGGGTATTTTGGCCTGTTTTCCACATAATTCCTCACGGTTGGCTGAAGTTTCTTCATAAACTCTCCGGATGGTGTTCCTAGCTGTTCAATAACTTTATTCCATTGATCAATATCTAAGGATTCTCTTGAGGAAAATACAACTGAAATGCTTCATAGTCAAAATATATACAGTACCATCATGCAAAGGAAAACTATATTCATATCTATGGACAAGTAACTAGGCCACCCCACAGGATTAGCAAAAACATTTTAGAATAATATTTAAATGAGGTTTGAGTTTCTAAATTACTTAACTAAAACTCTTACTCTCTGCATCTTAAAAACTATCATCATGGTTCATTAAATCAACATAATCTATATGTTTTCTGTTATAGTTCAAAATAAAATTATGACAAAAATGATTCAGCCTATGATATAAATGGTAAAAATGAAATAAATATTACATAAGCAAACTGAAATCAATTTTCATACTAAAGCTCCCTTAGACTCACAGGTCTCTAAAGGAGAGAAAAACTGAAGAGACCATCTGGACTCTCTCACAGCTGGGCAGCAGAGCCTGTGAGACAGGCTGACCAAGGGAAGCATGGAGAGGGAAGGGGCAGGGGCCCAGGCTCTGGCCTTTCCCCGCAGACCACACTCCCTCCTGAAAGCGCCTTAGACAATGATGCTTTCAGAGGCCATTCTGTTTCACCTGGCACCAGCCCAGCCCCTCAGCATTTAGTGGCCTGTGGTTTCAGAGTGAGTGTGTACTACCCTCCTCTCAAGGTTGCTGGAATCAGTGTTCCTCAGGAGCACTTCCTCACTGGTACACGCAGGTGACACCAGCGTTGCCTAGCTCTCAGGGTGCTCGTGAGGCTTAGGGTGACTGGGACAATGTTTGTGGAAAGTGACGCTGAAGCTGTAAACAGTCACATGAGACAATGCAAGCTATGAAATCACATGAGCAGGAGTTTGGAAAGTGACAGGCTTCCTCAGAACATGCACTTATACCAATGGAACATCACACAAACTCAGTCTTCCAATGTTCCTGTGGAGGACCTACTCAGGAAATGGGTTCAGAAGTGAAATCCTGAGCACCCTCCTTCTTCTCTTTTCACACACTTTGACAAACTGGGATTGTGCACAAATTTTATTTAGTTGCTTGGCCAAAACCAGGAAACCTGGCTCATGTTATCCCTCTCCCCATATACTTTTAACACCTCTTCTTCATACTCATCCCTCACTATGAAGACTAATCTAAGAGTGACATGGTGCCCCCACCCCCACACTCTGTGCCACTTACCACTGAGAACCATCTGGGCTTCTGGCTAAAAGCCAAGCCCACCTACCTCCTTCTCACCTACTGAAGGACAAATGTCTCTTATTTCTTGCAACAAGATCTCTACTGGAACCTTCTGTCTTCATTCAGACGTGATGCTCTCTTCCAAGTTAACAACAACCTCTTTCCTATGACACCCTAGCCTGCTACTGATACCTGTGTCTAATTCTCACTCCTCGTCCTCTCCTAACATCCTCTCATCAGGCTTCCCTCCAGCCATCTTGAGAACCATTAGGTTGCCAGGGGCAAACACTACACCCAAGGGTCAGTTCTGAGTCCTTTCTCCTTTTCCTTAGTCCCTGACCCTTTGTTCACCTCTTCAATGCTTAGCACCAGCTCAAGGTTTCAGTGCTATCAACAGACCAATGATTTCCACATTCCTTTCTTTATTCCAAATCTTTGCCTTGAAATGCATACTTGATAGATTAGATACGAGTCCACAAAGTCACTTGAAGGTTATACCCTCAGAGCAGACTCCAGGGCCCCCACCATCTCTTTCTGGACAAAAAGCCTCTGCAGTGTCTCCTGTTTTTACTGTCCTCTAGTCAGCTTGGCAATGAGACTTTTATACCCTTACTTGGATGAAACACCTAGAAATGGGCAGGTGCTCAATATCTGTATATCTGGATTAGTGCTACAGGATCATTTTGATAGACAGCAGGGAGGCAGCATGGGGTAGGAGTGGCGTTTACCTGGGAAACCATGGTGGTTTCATTTAAATAAATAGGAAGCTATGGCCCTGAGTTTCTTCTCCAGGATGCACAGATGCATGGGGAATCATCTCAACTTGGGCTTCAGGTAGGCAGACTGAAGAGTTTTCATTCTCAGAAGCCACAGTAAGGACGGCAGTTACTTTTCTGCCAGCATCACAGGCAAACCTCTAGAGAACCTCAACTTGATTTATGGAGTTTCTATATCACTAAATTTTCAACCTAATCTTTGAAAACGTGAGCAAAACTTCCTTTAGAAAATGATATTAATTTCTGTGCGACTTTAAAGCACTTTAGGTGTCCTTATATATAAAACATCAGCTCTTGTAACATATAAAGTACTTTGATGGAGGACCTGTGCTCCCCTTTCACTACAGTACTTTTAACTTTTTTGTTTTTGTTTTTGTTTTTGGTTTTTCTGTGTAGCCCTGGCTGTCCTGGAATTTAGACCAGGCTGACCTTAAACTTACAGAGATCCACCTGGCTCAGTCTCCCAAGTGCTGGGATTAAAGGCATGTGCCACCACCACCCAGCAGGAAAAGTAATTCTTAATGGAAAAAAAATGTAGAAAACAAGTAAGAACTGGCACAAATTTAATCTCAACTGCCACTTGCAGCCCATCACAGTAAGCCCCCTTCGCAAGTCCACGTGGTATTCCTAAGTCACTGGCTTCAGAATACATCGACTTTCCTTAGTTGATTTTACTTGTAAAATAAAGACTTACTTATAACTTGGAACAGCTAAATCCAAGGTAAAGTTATGGGGAAAATGCCAGAGAAATTATTAGAGCAAAATAAAATGCTATACTTAATTTTGCATATTTTATAACTTATCATGAGGAAAATATAAAGGACAATAAATATAAAATGAGTGGAATAAAGTATTTCATCTTAAGCACATGTTGTGAGGAATTCATATTTTAAGTATGTTGTCTTCATGAAACTATAAAACCGAAAGTACTTTTTGTGAAGCAGACACACTCCAAACCCTGACTGCAGAGCCTGTTCCCTTGAACTATGGGTCTGCTACCAGACAAGCTTTCACAACAAACACAAAATCAAAGGCCAATGAAAATATGAGGGTCAGAACACAAATGGAAAGGTACACATGAAGACGCATGCTAGCGTAAAGAACGTGACAGATGGAAGAACGCACAAGGGGAGAGAGCTAGCGCCACTGTGCTGTCTGCTCCCTTTACCCTCCAAGCTATTTGACTTGCTGACCACAGCATGAATCATCTTTTGTGTTTAAATTTACCTTCCCCAGTGTGTCACAGATACCCTGCTACCTGGAGTCTTGAGAAATGTCTATAAAATGTCAACAAAGCAACAAATGTCAAAGTGTGATAAATTGATCCTGACACAATTTTCATCTAACCATTTCACCTAAGTCTGCACAGTCTGCTGCAGCTCTGACCAGTAACTAACAAAATCATATATGACTTAAATAACACATACATGTTAGCCTATTTAATTTAGAATGCACCTCTTCCGGATAATGGAATGAACTAATTTATAAAATAGTATTTCCACTTAAATACCAGAATATATTTATCAAAGATAAATAATTTTACACATCCAGCTATTTTGATAAAGAGCTAATATGACTGCTTTAGCTTAACTCTAAGTCTTTACAAAACTGTCACAGGTATTTGAGTGAAAAGAAGAAAATGCAGAACTGAACCACTTGGTCTGTGACACTGATTTAACAAATGTAACAAAGGCCCCTGAGAACGCAGTCTGCATCCCGACAGTTCCTTCTGAGCATTCAGTAAGTAGGCGCAACCATGCTACCCTTGGCATGGAAATCATGGCCAGGGTCAAGGTCCTGGGGAAGGATACGGTCAGTGCCTTGGAATATCACACAACCTTTCACCAGCTCTCCCATGATGCAACCCACTGACCAGATATCAACTGAAAATAAAATGAAATGATAAAATTATAAAGTGTCATGAACAAAACAAAAGTGAGGAAAAAGGAATTCTAACAGTGTAGTAGACACACAAACATGGAAAAATTAGTGGCTAGCTAAGGGGTGAACTTTTTACACATTATGATGATTGCTGATCTCTACTTTAGCCTTCAGTTTGCAGCAATCTGTGGTTTTAGTGCCAATACTTTACAGCTTAAAAACAAAACCAAAAAGGAACAAACAAACAAAAAAACCAGACACAGAAAGTGCCAATGAACATGAAATTCTCAGGGCCACACCCCCCAGCCCACCCCAGCCTCCATGGCCGAGGAGGGTTGGTCTCTCCTTGTGAAGGATACAGTCTCTTCCTGGGAACAGGACTTTGTGGAGGACCATTTCTGCCATGATGCACCCGACAGACCAGATGTCCACTACCAAACACCAGGTGGTTAAAAAACAGCCAGAGAGCCTTGCATCTCTGTTTCTAAACCACTTCCCAAACACGGGTAGCCCCAGTAAACACTCATCAGGTGGAACTTCTGTAAAATCCTAACACCAAATCTGAATGATCATTTTCTAAACTGCCACAAGAAAAAGGCAGCAGCCAATAAGGAAAGGCTGAACTCAGGGCAAGGTCCTGCTTGAACATGGTTCTGTGGTGTCTGTTATGGTTGGGGTCAAGCATGGGGCTTGGCTGAATCTTGTGCCTCAGCCATGGAAGGGAGAGCTAAACACAGGCAGCTACTCGAGGGCACTGTGCCTCTCAGAGCAGGCTACAAAGCATCTACAGAAACTCACAGCCAAACTTATCTCAAAAGACTTCAGTGAGTTTCCACTGTTGTTCTTTCTGTTATTCTTTATTATGTTATAATCACACACACTTGTTAAAAGCTGAAGTTTCGCTTATATTTAGTTGACACTGCTAGAGCAAGGGAAGTTTTGATGTCAAAAACATCAGCTTTACATGAAAGAAAACACAGTTCATTATTCCATTCACATTAAGGCAAAAAAGAAGAAGAAGAAGAAGAAGAAAAAGCAGTAAACCCAGTCTACAATGTTGGCGACCAGGGGACACAGGTCCCAGGGTTGCAGGCCATGTGGGTGTGCTACACACTCAGCATTACACTTCTGTGAGCACACGCTACTCTAATCACAAGTAAAATATTTCAGGACCAGCATAGTAGCAGCCTTTAACTCCAGCATTCAGGAGGCAGAGAAGGCAGAGTTCTTTGAGTTTGAGGACAGCCAGAGTTGGGGGGAAAAAAAGATTTTGACAAATGGGAATACAAAATAAATGATTTCTTATCTGTAGATTACAGGCATCTACATACAGCACAGTGCTCACACTGCATCCCACATGGTCCTTGAGTGAGGATGAGAGCACTACTTCACTGTTTAGTGCCTGCAGTCCTAACTGGACTTACCATTCTCTTTGTAGCCCATGCCCAGGATGACTTCTGGAGCGCGATAGTAGCGAGTCACTACATAGGGAGTCATCATAAAATTGGTGCAGGCTGTCCGCGCCAGGCCAAAGTCAAGGATCTTGAGAGTACAGTCTGATTTTACTACAATGTTGCTAGGCTTCAAATCCTAGAAGACAAATAGTTTAGCTATTTAAACGAATCACAGCATAATAAAGACACAATTTATACCAGCAAGGGGTTGTGAGCAGCTATTCAAGCATGGGAGAATGGGAAAGAGGGAGGTGGAATGGCATCACAGGAAAGCGAGACACTGCCTCCAAACAAATCAAATGGCTTCTCACTACCACTTGCTTCTTTGCTCAAAACCTGAGAGCCTGCAAGTCTCTTATCATCGTGGGGTGACATTTGCACATAACCTACACACAGCCTCTGAGATCCTCTTAACTCATTTCTAAATGACTATAATACCTAAAACAATGTTATTGTTTAGGGATAATTAGACACAAAAAAGTCTGTATGTGTTCAGTACAGATGAAACTTTTGTTTTCCAAATACTTTTGACCTGTGGTCAGCTGAACCCATGGATGTAGAACCCAAGGGTACGGAGGTACTTTGGGTAGCAGTCCTTGGCATCTAGGCTGCATGAGCAAGGATGGTTGCAACAGCACTGCTTCTAACAAAGACAAACAAATATAGCACTGGAAACCACTCAACAGTGAAAGCCTTCATCTGTCAAAGGAGCCTTAAAGAATGGGAAAACAGCCCTAGTCTAAAAACTATAGTGATGGGAATAGCTTTCCACTTCACTGCCATCTGCTGGACAATTAGGATAATAAAAACACAGCTCTGGATGTGTCAGGACACCTCGTGTTCTGTGTTGTGTGAGAGGCAACTGATGCCTGCCAAAGAAGTAAGTGAAAAGGTCACTGAGGTTCCTCAGCTCTCCCCACACCCACAGCCTTCACAATACAAACAGTCAGCATCTCAAAACTCAACTATTTAGTGACCTGAAAGACACATTTTCAATGCCAAGGTGGCAGAATTAAGACAGTTCTGCCCCTTCAAATCTTGAGGACCATCCAAAACACAGAAAATAAAAAACATAAAGTAAAGACAGTAGGATAGTTGACCCACAGGTCATGCTAGACCTGCAGAGGATCATGGGAATGGTTAGTACAACATGGCCACCACAGGGGTGGCTAACAGAAAGACCTAAAATAGGAAAGACCAGAAAAGCACTCTGTGTGTGTGTGTGTGTGTGTGTGTGAGAGAGAGAGAGAGAGAGAGAGA
>LOJH01012308.1:12004-25710 GCA_001685095.1 Ellobius talpinus
GGCATACACATAGACAGAATATTGTATACATAAGAAATAAATAAATAAATATTTTTTTAAAATGTGCTTTTCTCTGTCCCCTCTTGAGATTCTACAGGTAAAATTATGCTAAATCTCTTTTTCATGTTTTTATCTGCCATACCCTTTATCCCCTCGACTCTCTCAGCAGTCTCGATAATCTCTTCAGATATGTGCCTTCCAAACTACTAATTCTCTCTTCTGCTGACTCTTACCTCATTCTTGAGTTCTTCATCTCAAAACTGTTTTTATTTTTTCATGTTTCTTATTTTCTCTAGAATCATAGAGCATCTCAAAAGAAATGTCTAAAAAGATATTAGATACAGCCCTTAATCCCAGCATTCGGGAGGCAGAGACAGGCGGATCTGAGTTCGAGGCCAATCTGGTCTACAGAGCAAGTTCCAGGACAGCCAGTAATACACAGAGAAACCCTGTCTCGAAAAACAAAGAACCAAATTAAACAAACAAACAAACAAACAAAAACAAACCAAGATATTGGGTGCATAAAACCGAATCTAAAGAAAGATTGTAACCATTTCAATGGGAATGACTCATCATCAACATAGAGTGAGGAATTGTGGTGACAGAAACAGAGAAGCCGTCGCACAAAGCCAAGCCCCAGTCCTGAAGCACATGGATATTTAAGGGGTTTTAGGACCATACTGAGAAAGCTGGCCAGAGGGACAGAAGAGAATGCTGTCATTTAAATGAAAGAGTCAGGGTTTGGAGGGAGGCATGGCTTGGTCAGCCTCCACTGTTATCACTGGAACAGATAAGCTTAGTCTAAAAATAGCACTGATTTATAAAATAGTCATTAATAATTTTAGGATAGTCTCAGAGGCAAGGTTGGGGACAGGAGCTAGAGGAGCAAAGTGGGGTGTGGAAATGACCCTGAAAAGAGAAAAGCTTTTGAGAAGTTTGGTAGTAGAGAGAGGTGACAGGATGGGGAAGGAGGTAGATTGAATACGTCAGGCTTTAAGATAGATAGTGACAACGTGCTGAATGCTAATGAGAAGGATCCAGTAGAGGAGAGGAGTCAGCGTTGGAAAAGCTTACAGGACGAGATCTCCTTGTTAAACTAATGAGCAATGTGAAGATCAGCAAGAGCCTTGCATCATTTGATCTGTATTTTATTTCCAATCTGGAATAATTCATTCGCTTGACACATATCAAGGACCTTGATATACCGTGGCTTACGTTGAGTGCCAGAGAATGATGCCTAGTCCGTGTCTGTAAGACCCTCATAGTCCTTGCTTAGAAAGTAACCATGTAAGTGCATAGCTGTGGTTGACTTTGGAAAATATGAGCGTCAGGGCATGTACCAGTCCGTGACGGTGCAGCGCACTCTCTTCTCTGAAGTGGGAAGGGTTGTCATAGAAATGTGGCTTTGCTGGTTAAAATGAGCTCCTGTTTGTTGCAGGCAAAGGCATGAGGAAGGAAAGGAAAGCCTAAAGGCCTGAAATGGCATATTACAATGTGGATGCACCAGGCGGTGGCACGTGCCTTTAATCCCAGCACTCGGGAGGCAGAGGCAGGTAGATCTGAGTTCGAGGCCAGCCTGGTCTATAGAGCCTGTCTTCCAGGGCAGGCTCCAAAGCTACAGAGCAACCTTGTCTCGAAAAATAAACAACAAACAGAGGATGTGAATGCACAGCAAGAGCGACAAGAAGTGCAGGTCTGGTTCCGGCCTTGACTTCTGGCAGTATTGGGCTAACCTGGGACTATCAACCTTGTAGACCCTTCTTCCCTAAGTTACCTTTTGCCACAGTATTTTATTACATCAAATGAAACTAGAACACCTACCTTGTGCCTGATACTGTATTAGATGCCTGTGATCGACACCGATGAAGGTCTCTGCCCTAGCTGGGCTTGGTGGATCATACCTATAATCCTAGTGTTCAGGAGACTAAGGCAGAAGGATTACCATGGGTGTGAGGCTATCCTGAACTACATAGTGAGTTCCTGGTTACAGAGACCTTGTCTCAACGTAACAGTTAATAGCAAAAGGAAGCAGAACACCAGAGAAGAAACAGAAATCATCTGTGCAGTGGTGGATGATGATAGTTCATGGAAAAGTAGGGCAGAGGCAAAGGCCCTGGAAATGAATGTGTTGCTGCAGACAGGAGCGCATTGAGAGTGACATCTGAACAAACACGTAAAAGATGTGAGGGAGTGAGCTATGGGAACAGAGTGCGGCCCTGGTCACTAGGGTGAGACATGATGAAAGCATGAAGGACTGAGCGAATGGAGCAGAGAAACAGCTCCTCCGAGAGCCCGTAGCTGGACTCTACAAGGACCAGTTTTGGAAGTGGGGAGGTGTGATAGCCCATCGCCTCTCCTTTGTTGCCAGAGCTACCTCCTTACTGGCTCTCCTGCTGCACACGGGCACAAATCTTCCGCTAGCTGTCTTTGCCGTCTTTCCCATACATGTTGTTTCTCTTTCTCCCTTTATAGTCAGATTTCCTTCAAAGCGATCGCCACTCACAGTGCCCTTCTCTGGCCTTCTCACTTTCCCAGCGGGCTTCTCCCACAGTCACTCTCCTCTCAGGACACAGTGGTTTTGTTCTGCTCGGATCCAACGGTCTTGTCTCAGTTCTCATCTTCCCAGACTTGTGACTTGAAACCACTGATATTTTCCTTTCTCTTGGCATACGTGACACTGAACTGGCTGCTACTTCTGTATTTTTAAACGGTTTCCCTCCAGGCTCTTATCTCAGTTTGTAATTACTTATTTAATTATTTACTTCTTTATTTTCTATTTGCTAGGCAGTAAGTCTGTGCCAGCAGGACCATGCTGTAGTCTGTACCAGTGTGTCTCGAGCCTTACTACTCCAGAACAGGAGTGCAGAATAGTCTTGTGCGTGAGTGGAAAAGGACAGGATCGGGCAGGGCTCTCCATGACTCCGCTCACCTTCCATCTCTTTCTTTCTTGTTCAATCTGTCTTTCTCCACCAAGCAAGGATGCTTCTTTAGAAAGGGCAGCTCAACCTCTAGCTGCCGTTCCAGTGCACTTAGCCAGTGCTCATGGCTCCAGCTTACCCATGGCCTTCATCTAGACTGTCCTGTTCACCTCCTTTCTTGATCTGTTTGGGAATCTTAGATTCTAGGAAAGTTTTCCTCATTTGCATACCTAGATTTTCCTTAAAATATCACTAACCCAGCAGCCCCCCCAAAAAAATATAGGTCAGAGAAATAGATTTTTATTTTCATTTACCAAGTAGAATAAGTGTAATAGGTTTATCAGCCACTTGTCCTTTTTCCTTTCTTTTTTTTTGGAGGGGCTGGAATTTGTGGGTTTTGTCCATTTACTGAAAAGAGTATCATTTTTCTTTTAAAGTGTGTATTTCTTTATTAATGATGTGTGTGTTTATCTGTGGGGGTACACACATTCCACAGGGTGTACTTTTGGAAGTCTGTTCTCTCTTTCCATTGTGGGGATCCTAGGGAGCCAATGCAGGTCGGCTGGCTCAGTGACAAGCACCTCATTTTAACTACTAAGCTATCTTACCAGCCTGGATTTTTCTTCCTGATTCTCATGAAATCCATTTAGCTGCTTCAGTTTATAAACAAGGAAACCCACAGAACTGAATGACTTATCCAAGGTCAGAGAGTGAGTTAACCTTAGAAAGAGAAGCCAACCTTCTTCCTGGTTAGTGTGATGCACCGTGCCCTGGGTGCTGCCATCTTTTCAAACTTAACCACTTTTAAAACAGAATGTAGTGTTTTCTTTTGGACCTCATGTGGGAGCTTCCTGCTGGTATTTCTATTCACTCAGTTTCACTGGCGTTTTGATTTTTGTTTGTTTGTTTGGTTTTCAAGACAAGATTTCTCTGTGTAACAACCGTGGCTGTCCTGGAACCAGACTGGCCTCAAACTCACAGAGATCCGCCTGCCTCTGCCTCCCAAGTGCTGGGATTAAAGCCATGCGACACCACATCCAGTCTTGCATGTTGAATTCTTACATAAGCTCTTTTAATGAAAATGTCCAGCTCAAGTGAGATTCTTAGACTAGAAATACATATTTGGAAGTAATTTTCTGGAAATATCTGTTTAGAATCACAAAAGTGAATGAATTCTCTGAGTTAAAGGATCCCAAAAAGGCCAAAGGATTGAACCTGGAAGATAATTCATGGTAAGGGAGTGGGAAGAGAGGAGCATAGCAGCTGTGGAGAGGCTAAGGGAAGGTAGGGAGTAGGGGAAAGGCGGGACAGTGTGGCACGTGGGCCAGGGACAAGTGTCTTCAGAGGCGCAAGATTCTCAAGTGCTCAGGGAAGCTGAGGACCAGCCATGCAAGGGAACCTTGCGGTTATTGGACCTCTGTGAGTGGATGCCTTTCACATAAACCAGTGGACAAGGGACATCAGGCAAACAGAAGATGAGTCAATGAGGAAGGTTGGCCCGCAGGAATGCCCCCTGTAATTCTGCATCTGAGAGTCCGGGGAAGGGTTCTGTCAGTTTTGTTGACCTGTTTCAGAGATTCTTCGCTGCTTTAACTCATGGTTGGTAACTACAATAAATAACTACTCATATTTATGAAGTGCTATCACGTCCATGACCCATTTGACCCATGTCACAATCCTGTAAAGTCATAATTATTTCCTCAATTTTGAAAATGGGAAAATTGAAGCTTCGTGAGTTTAAAGTAACTTGCTCTAAGTCAGACAGCCAAGTGATGAGCCACAGTTCTAATGTGTTCATACACCATATCCCACCACTTCCTGACTCCTGTACTCCTGCATCACTAAGGCGAAGATCTTGGGCAGGGTCACATTCCTTCTGAAGGCTCAAAGGGACAGTTCAGTTCCTTTTTAAAAGCCACCAGAGCCAGGCGGTGGTGGTGTACACCTTTAATCCCAGCACTTGGGAGGCAGAGACAGGTGAATCTTTGTGAGTTCGAGGCCAGCCTGGTCTACAAGAGCTAGTTCCTGGACAGGCTCTAAAGCTATAGAGAAACCCTGTCTCAAAAAAAAAAAAAAAACCCACCACGATTACCTGCATTCCTTAGCTTTTAGTCCCCTTTCTCCATCTCCAAAATTAGTGACATGAAGTAGAGCTCTCCTCACAGCCCGTCTCTCTGACCTGCCCTTCTGCCTTTCACATACCCCTTCTTGTCCCAATTCAAGGGACTCATGTGATCACATTGAACCCACTCTGGAAAATCAAGGCTAATCTCACCTCAGGGTCCTTAACCTTAACCATAACTGTAAAGTCCCTTTTGCTATGTGAAGTAATGGCACAAGGGTGAGGTGAGCATCTCTTGGGACATCATTTATTTGCCATCGTCCTTACTTAAATGCCATACTGTTTCAGGCCTCTGTGTTCTTGCTCCTGTCTTATGCTATCTTGTCTCCTTACGTAGTCACAGAGACTCAGGGAAAACTGCCTGTTTCCTGTTCTCTGATTAGTTGAATTGACTCAGTTGTTCTTCAGGACTCTTAGGGACCCTTTGCAGTGATGTCCTAGGGTCTGTGATAGTTCAGGCATCAGTGTGTTTGGTGTGTTAGACCTGCCTGGAGGTTCTTAGTGCACATGTGTGTCTTGTTCAGTGTTCTGGCCAGTGCCCAGCCTGGGCCTGGGATACACCTCATATTTGGTAATGTTTGCTAAATGACCAAATGGCAGCTTCTGTGGGGAATTTGTTTTAACAATGTGTTAGGATGCAGAAACCCTTAACCTTAAACCCAGGGGACCTGACCTAGGTCATAAGACCAGCAATGACACTGCTTACTTTAAAACATAAACTCCGTGGAGCAAATAATGACTTTTTGCAGATCATTAACTTCCTTGATGTAGCTACTGACCAACTTGTAACCTTGGGGAAAGGTCATGGAACCTCTTTTTTCCGTTGAAACAAGAGAAAGTAGGACTGTTTGATCACCAGAGGTGACAGACTAGGGCAAAAGCCGGGCAGCTTAGGTATGGTCTTGATGACCAGGCCTGCTTTCCACTTTGCTTCCTACGATTTAGCCCTCAGTACCTCAGGCTCTTCACCTGTAAGACAGGGAATTGTCACAGCATCTACTAAGGTTCTGGGGCTTTCAGGAGTTAAGTCAGATACTGTTGGGCAGCTCCCCATTGCCATGGCAATTCAAAGGGGGAAAGGCCAGTGCTGACCACGGTCCGTCTCAGGTCAGTCTCAGCCATGTTCCCTTAGACCCATTGTTTCAAGCTGTGGTGCATCGATCAGGCAGAGCATCATAGCAGAGCGTCATGGGGAAGCAAAGCTGCTCACCTCCTGTGGTAGGAAAGCAGAGAGACAAGGAGGAGCGAATCCCCTTCTGAGGCTCGTCACCAGTGATCTTCTAATTAGCTCCACCTTCCAAAGTTTCCACCATTTCCTAGAAGTGCCACCAGCTGGGCACCTGGCCTTCAATACTCAAACCATTGGTAACATTTGGCGTCACCACAACAGACTGCACAGTGCTAAGAAACTAGCTCAGACATGGTACCTGAAACTCCCTTTGTGCTCTAACGTGTGGTTCTGCCTCCATTTTTCCAGGAGTCACCCAAGCTCTCTCCTTCCTGTCCCTTCTCCATCTCGTTCTTGGCGTGAGGTTATTGCCTCTTGCCAGCGGGTTGTACCCTTCCCCCTAACCTCCCTCTTAGCCCTACACTCCCCAGGTGTTCTCCTTGATGCCTGAAGATTCTCCCTGCCACTCAGAGCATGCCCACTGTGGGAGCTCTGTAGGATAGACTGGCCCTGAAGGCTAAAGGCGGTGACTTCATTGCCCTGGCATGAGTACCAAGCCCTTTAGTTATTTCTCAGGACTGTCTGGTTAGAGAATACTAAGAAGGCACATTGTATTCTCTCAGTAGAACCTTGATGAACACTGTGTCAGGCCCTAATGATGGAGCCTACAGGATGTTAGAGGTTCAGTGAGTGGTCCCAGAGTAACACAGTTCAAATCCTGGCCTCAGGACTTCCTAGCTGGGAGACCTTGACAAATTATTCTACTGAGCTTCAGCTTACCGCTTATAAAAGGCTACAGTAGAGAGGTTTGATTTATTGTTAAGTAAATGGACTAATCCGCATTAAGCCTGGGGTGATGGGCAGAAGAAATTCTGAGCAGGGGCAAGAGCTGAATCAGAAACTTCATCTTAACACCTTTGAATTCACTTTGTTACAGCAGAGCTTTTATCTGCAATTGTGCGCTTTTCTTAATCAATTGCATCTGTAGACACAATGTTGGCACAAAACTAATTTGGAAGCTAAATGTAACTGTTTGAGCCCAAGCATGGTGGCACACATGGTTAATCCTAGCACTCGGAAAGCAGAGGCAGGCAGAATGTGAGTTTGAGGGCAGCCTGGTCTACATAGTAAGTTCTGGGACAGCCAGAACTACAGGGGGGAATAGAGGGAGGGAAGGAGGGAGAGAGAGACCTTGTCTCAGACAGCAAACACATAACAAACAAAACTAGTTATAGTTTGATTCAGTTCAGTAAATACTTGCTGTCTCGTCTGTGATAACCCTATGCTGAGGACAGGGGATAGTACTAGAGTAAGGAATAGGTTCTGCCCTCAAGATGTTTACAATTTAGAGAAGAAAGTAGATGTTTAATTATTCTAGGCGGGACTGGGGATGTAGGTGTGTGGTAGAATGTTTGTCCAGCAAGTGTAAGGACCTGAATTTGACATCAACCACTATCAAATAATAATAATAACAATAAGAACAAATAAAAAGAATAAATATTCCAGGCAGGAGCCATGTGAGCTAAGACAATGTGACCCCAAAGCAGACAGCAGTTTTAGTTTCTGTGTGGAAGAGCTGGGGATGGAAGTAGAGGAGGATGACAGAGAAGTAAGGCCAGCGTGGTCCCAGGATAGCCAGAGCCTTAGTGTTATAGTTAGAAGCTAATTGAGGGCATTTTGTGATTCATATTCTCCCTCACTTCTTTCTTCCCCTCACCCCCCTTTTCTCTATATCTCTCCCCCTTACTAAGCAAGTGTCTGACCCATGAGCTCCACCCTATCCCCTTCAAATGACCTTGAGACAGTCTTATGGCCTCAGGGTAGAAGATGAATTGCAGAGGACCAGATTTGAGACAACAGTTGCCCACTTCTTACACATGCTGAGCTCTACCACTGAGCTGCATCACCAGCCCTGACTAGAATATACCTACTTTCTCCTCTAAAGAGCAAATATGTTAATTTTAACTATTGCAGTAGACCCAGGGAGAGGGCAATAGAAGTGGAGGGGACAGAGGAAGAGGAAGGGGTGCAGGAAGTGTTAAAGCAGTGGACCTGTGTCTTGGACTGAGCGCAGAGGAGCGTGTGTTTCTATTGTGTGAGCAGTAATGTTGAGTCTGGGGTACTTTAGAATGAGGCGTCCAGTAAGACCCTGAAGACACCGTCCCATACCCAGGGGCCTTTGGTTAGAGACACACACTTGGGAGACATCTGCTGCAGGTGGAGGTCAGACCACAGGAGCAGATGAGATTACCTGGGATGGGGCAGGTAGAAAAAGAAGCCGTGGACAGTGCCCAGCTGGGGTCCTCAAGATAGTAAGGGTTACTCAGCATCTGCGGTAAGCACATTCCCTGTACAGGACAGATGGTGCCCCAGAAGGATTGGTAGAAGACAGTTCAGAAGGAAGGAGGTCCCCGTCTCAGATGCCACAGAGAGGCTGAGAAGGTCCCTGGATTTGACACCGGACAGCATCGTCTCTCTCATAGCTGGAGAGTGGCACCTCTTCTAGGAGAGCAGAAAATGTGGTGAGGACCAGGTGGTGGGAAGGCCCCGTCCCCACACACTGCTGCTATTAGGGGCGCGATGTGCCGCCTCTTGATGCCACTCCGAAGAACCTCTGTTAATAATTTTATTGTAAATTCTTTAAGACTTTTTTGTCTGCATATAAACAAATATGGTGTTTATATGTATCTACATATGTAGTTTTTAAAATAAATGTTGGCTCACACCGAACATACTCTTCTACTGATTTTACATGACTGGCATCTTAATGGCTCTACATGTAGAACTTTCTACGTGTTTAATTTTTTCTGTTTCTTTAGGGGTTTTGTAGTGTGGAATTTTTTTTTTTTGAGACAGGGTCTTACTGTGTAGTCCAGGCCTGCCCCTACCTTCTGAGTGCTGGGTTGCAGGTGGTACCGGCGTGCACAGTTCACTTATTCCAGTTTGTAGCAACTGTATGCTTGTTACTGTGGGAACATACTGTAATTTTTAGTCAGTGGACCCTTGATGATGAGCTCATAGGTTGTTCCTAGCTCTTCCCGACTTCAAACAGCACCAAGGTGAATGTTTCTGTTCCTTTGACAGGGTGAGTGTAGGCTGACCATGAAGATTGTCACCTGCTCAGCTGTCCCCAGGGCTGGGCATGAGGCAAAGGCGCTGTAGCTGTCACAGTGCCTGGGTCTTGCAATGTCTCCTTCCTCTTTGTATTTTTATGTATTTCTCATTTTGGTGCTGGAAATTACAGCTACAGCCTGGAATATTCCAAACACATGCACCCCCACTTAGTCACACCCTTAGCCGCCATCTTTGTGTCCTTAGCATCCGCGCACTGACTGAAGCGTGAAGAGCTGTCTGTCTGCTGGGAGGCCATTCTCAAGGACACGAGAACCTACCTTTAGAAGGAGAGTCTGGGAGTGAGCTCTGCCCTTAGTGATTGGGTTTCAAAAGCGCTTTCCTGAGCATTTGTTAGCTGGAAAACACCTTCAGGCATGGCTAGTGAGAACTATTTCTTCTCCTGGTATGATGTGTCTGCTCTCTCCTCCCTGGTCAGTGGGAAGACAGATGAGAAGGCCCCTTCATAACTGACTGGTTAGCCCAGGAAGTTACAATCACTGTTACGTCGCCATTATCTCTTCAGCCTCACTTGGTTTTCATCTCCAGGATTCTGCTCACAGAACTTTTTAGAAGTGAGGATAGTTTCTTTCAAGCCCAGCATGACTAGTGCCTGGCACAGAACCTTGTACACATGACCTATGGGCAGAGAATGGTGAATCAAGCAGTGTCAGGCTGTACATTTGGCATAATTGGGGAATTGATTTGACTGCTTCCCTAATTTAAATCTGTTTCCCATTGTTCAGTGATAACTCTTTTATTACATATTAAGTCCATCCTTCCCTCTCTCTCTCTTTCAGATGGGATCTGACTGTGTTACCTAAACTGACCTTAAACTCAGGGGTTTGAGTGGCCATCCTCCTGCCTCAGCCTCCTGGGTAGCTAGTACTACAGGCATGTGCCTCTGCACCCAACTTTATATTAGATTCTTAAATATGTGTTTCTGAGCCTTATTTTTATTTCATAAATTTATCCATTCATTTTAGAGTTGATCTGTGTAATGTTAAGTAATGTTGCTTTATAATGTGTTCTGATACCTCAGAAGGCTATCTGTAGCAGGTTAACCCCTCTGTTTCAAAATAGTGTTTTATACTCTTGTGCAGCATAGTTGCAAAGTTAAGTCTAGAAATGGTTGTATTCTAATAAAAAATACCCACTGAGATTTTTTTAGTTGAGATCCTATTAAAGCTTTAGGCTCTTCTTTTGAGTTTTGGGGACTTTTGTTTATTTGTTTGTTGTTGTTTTCGATAATGTCTCCCATAGCACAGGCTGGTCTCAAACTTGAGATGTAACCAAGGATACCTTAAACTTCAGTGTCCTGCCACCGATCCTGAGTGTTAATATCACAAGCTTGCCCTGCCACGCTCAGTTTACAAGTCAGTTTTTCTGCTGGTGTTTCTGTGTGTCCCTTTCTGTGTATCCCTCATGTGATACAGTCCCCTTCATTCATGTGTTCTGTTCAGTGCTTAAGTCAAATATATACAGCCATGCAGGTGGGTCTCAGCCAGCCTGTGCCTGCTGATGGAGACCCAAAGAAGAATGTACTCCTCAAGAAGCTCACTTGTGAGCAAGAGGTGACTGGCAGATAGGTACAGTGTGCACTAGGGATCCTTGTGGTGAGCACAGGTGCAGGGCAGGTTGTCAGCAAAGCTGCCGTAGCTCAGGAAGGCTTCCTGGGGGCAGAACGCTGACTGAGCCTTCAAAGCTGAAAGCTAAGCCAGCTGAAGAGCAAGGAGAGTATTTCAGGTGGACAGAATGCTTATAGGGATATATACGTAAAGAGACAAGAAAAAAATATTCCAGCATTTTAGGAGCTACAACCAGCTGGTGTAGGATGACCAGAAGCAGCTGGCAATGAAGCTAGGAAGTAGGGGAAGGTGGCAGGTTGGGAAGGGACCCATGTGAAAGAGCTTCGCTGTAGGATTTAAGGGTTTAAATAGAAGAGTGAAATAATCAAATTTATGTTGGGGGAAGTTATTTAAAAGGGAAAATACAGGGTAGAACGATGACTCAGCAATCGAAGGTCCTTGTCACCAAGCCTGCCAGTCTGAGTTTGGTCTAGGGACCCACATGGTGGAGGAAGAGGACCAACTCCCATAGATTGTCCTCTGACCTCCACATGTGCACCGTGGCACACAAATGCAAGACCCCCCCCACAAACACACTAAATAGATATACTAAACACAACACAATAAATAAATAAATAAATAAATAAATAAATAAATAAATGTCAAAAATTTTAAGAGACAAAATAAAGAGACTTGGCACAGCGGGTGGTGTGTTGGTCTCACAAAGGAAATACTAAGGGGAGACAGAACCACTCTAGCTAGCTTTGTACGTAATCAAAACATGGTTTTCGTGTTTAACCAAATTAACAATAATCCCCTAGTATAATTTAATATTTAGTGCTTATCCATATTTCTTGTTTATTTCAAAATATCCTTTCTATGTTTCTGGCCAGGATTTAGATCACACATCCAGTTGATAATCAGGACTCAGAATCTGAAACCAACCTTTGTAAACAGTGCCATTGGCTTGAAGAAACCCATCTGTTGTCTTGAAGAACATCATGCTCTGAATGTGTTTGCTTCTTACTGTAACTTATTCCTTATGTCACAGGTGTCTAGAGACTAGGAGTTAGCTTTGAATGGCCAGTTGGATTGTGGTTCCTATTTTCCTTTGAGGGAGGCTTGTAGAAACAGTCATAGGCAGAGCCGTCGGTTACTTTGACCACTCACAGGGGTCAGGATACAGACAGTTCACCCCCCACCCTCACAAAGTCCCTGTTAGCTTGTCCCTGCAGAGCTCACCCACTGGTAGTTGTCTTTGCACTGCGTCACTTATCAGGGCTCACAAAATGTTTTCTGTCAATCTTTTCATATTAGCTGAATAAAAAGTGTTCTCTTAGGGTCAGGGGAGATGGCTCTGTGGGTCAAGGGTTTGCTGTACAAGTCTAAAGACCTATGCTTGAGTCCCCAGAGCCCACAAAGCCAGGTGTGGCAGCTGGAGGGCAGAGACAGAAGGATTCCGCAGGCCTCCTCGACAGTGTAGCGGAAGCAGTCAGCTTGAGGGTCAGTAACAGACCCTGTCTCAAAAAAGAAGATGGAGAGGGCCTGGAGAGTTGACTCGGCGGCTAAGAGCACTTGTTGCTCTTGCAGGGAACCGCTAGCAGCCATCTGTAACTCCGGTTCCAAAGACTCTGACTTCTCCTGACCTTCACAGGCACCAGATACACATGGTACACATATACACATGTCCAGGCAAAGCACACATACGCAAAATATAAATAAATTAACGATGAGAAGCAATTGAGAATGACACCCTGACATCAACGTGATGTCAGCTTCTAGCCTCCATGCATACCCATACAATTGAGCACCTACACACATATGCATGCAACACCCACACCCAATCAAGAATATTCTTTTAATAAATTCAACTAATTTTTTAATTAAAATATAGTAAGATTCCAAAAAAGATAAATGTTTAATTCATTCTCTTTTATTATAACTTTGGAACTGTCTCCTGTTGTTTGAGGCAGAGTCTCACTAAGTAGCCTTGACTGGCCTGAAACTCACTGTATTATATAGACCATGCTCACTGTATTATATAGACCATGCTGGCCTTGAACTCATCAAGATCTGCTCCTGAGAGCTGGGATTAGAGGTGTGTTCTACTACACTTGGCATTCTCGTTCTGACCTGCTACCTTGGCCAGTTCAGTTCAGCTCCCCCC
The DNA here is from genome assembly GCA_001685095.1 of Ellobius talpinus. Taxonomy (NCBI): domain Eukaryota; kingdom Metazoa; phylum Chordata; class Mammalia; order Rodentia; family Cricetidae; genus Ellobius; species Ellobius talpinus. The sequence continues at coordinate 25,059 of LOJH01012308.1, forward strand.
AAAGATTGTCTCATTTCACCTGTATCTGTCTGTTTCATGTGGGCGGACAGATGCTTGCACAGAAGTGGTCTTTGCATCCTTGAGTGGGTGCCCTCAGTGCTTTCCAGAGACAGAACTGTACTTCCTTCTGGTTCTCTCTGTTCTAGGTCACATTGTGAACAAGATGCGCAGGCACTCAGACCCAGAGGTGGCGAGTCTTGCCAAAGAAGTTCACGCTGAGTGGAAAACTTTCTTTGAAGAACATTTGGATAGACCTTCTATTGAAGTCCGAAGTGATCCAAAAACCGAGTCATTTAGAAAAAATGCCCAGAAATTACTCTCAAATGCCTTGGAATTGGAGGTAAGGGTTTTTTTGTTTGTTTGTTTGTTTAGTTGGGTTTTTTTTGGTTTTTGGGTTTTTTATATGAAATTTTAATAGACAAGTCGTAAAATATAAAAGTAAAGTTAGAGGGTTCATATTTCCAAATTTCAAATTTTCCTCTGCGGTAGTCAAGCAGAATTGGCATTAAGATAAACAGAGAGGTTAATGACATAGAATTTAGAGTCCAGAAAAAAAATCATGCATCTAGGATCAGTTGATTTTCTTTTTTTTCTTTTGAAGTATTTATTTATTATGTATACAACATTCCTTCCATGTGTGCTTGCATGCCAG
>LOJH01012309.1:0-25710 GCA_001685095.1 Ellobius talpinus
GCTTAAATGAATACAATTTGTGTGTTGTTATTTTGGGGCATAAGCTAGCCATGCAGGAGCTGGGCTGGATGAAAAACAGGCCCAATACATCAGTGGTTATTAGGCCTTTCCTCCTACTCAGGTCTTGGGAGGTATTTTTTGTATTTCTAACTCTGAAGAAAGTATTGCTTGTCCTTTATGCTGTCTCTTCAAGGTAGAAATATACTCCTTAGGCTACTAAAAGTGATATGATTAGCCTTGGGGACTTTACTTTTTCCTGAGCTCTCTTAGCTCATAGAGATCATCCTTACCAGGATGTTTGCTCTTTCAAAAGTTGTCTTTCAGAAGCTTTCCTTGGTGTTGCTACTGGTTTTTGTTCTGCAGAGTATTTAATTATCTAGACATCTTTGAGTTAGTGTGGTATCCAGAAACTAAATCAATCCAGCTTCTATTAAATATGTGCATCCATAATTATTTGAATATCCTTGCAAGGTAACTGTTAATAACCCCACAGGATGGCGAAAGGGTGAAGCTGTTTGACTTTAAAGGTGCTCTTTTTTCTTAGTACTAGGTTGTGCCTTGTTGAATGTGTTTGAAGAATGAATGCTATGAAAGGTTTGCCAGAGCTGGTGGATGATAGACTTGCATCATGCCATCTTTTTACAACAAATTTTTAAGTAGCATTTGATTTATGGTAATCAAGAAATTTAGGTGTATTTTATCCAGCATATATTATATGTCCTGTTTCCTACATAGAATATTGAGCAGTCTGCCTATCTTATTCTTTGTATGTTTCTCACATGTAAAAATTATTAATTACTTGTATCTTGGAATTATATTGCTTTGCTTTAGGTAATGCTTTATAATTCTTCAGTGCCACAGCCTGCAAGGAAAACATGGTGAAATACATGTATCATCTAAGAGAAAAAAGGCTAATTTATTTTCTCAGTAAAGCACAGCTACTATTGGGCAGACTAAAAATCTGTTTCACGGACTGGAGAGACAGAGTAGGGGTTAAGAGCATGTATTGTTCTTTTAGAGAACCTGAATTTGTTCCTAGCACCTACAATGGGTGGCTCACAGCCATGTACCACTCCAGCTCCAGGAGATGTGATGCCCTCTTCTGGACTCTGTGGGTACTGCACTCACATGCACATACACAGAAACATATACACATAATATAAATAAAAAAATCTTAAATGCTACAGTGTCATTTTTTCTTTAATAAGCTTATAATTAATGTTTTGTAATAATATATGAAGAGTACCATTTTCTGTTAACAACCATTTAAAATTTCTGTGGGATGAACATTATTATAAGGGAGAGCTAAAATGTTAGATGTTGAAGACTCTTACACTTTCAGATCCCTGCAGTGTCACTAGCCAATCACTGGTATTTAGGCAAATGCAGTTACACGTTGCCTCAGTACATTCACCTAGAGAACTAAGATAAAGTGCCTAATCTAGGTTTTATTATGATAACCAAGTGCAGTAATTCATATAAATCCTGCATACAGTGCATTGGAAGTAGTGAACACTTAATGAAGCACCTCTCTTATCATTACTGTTTCAGGTGTGACTCAGGGAGAATGATGGCCTACATGAGGCTCTTCTGTGGATCAGAGTTAATGTTCTTAGTTTAGAATCTGTGACGTTATTCATAACATGCCAAAGAGCTGAACATTCCTTTCCCTTCCTTCCATGGGCACTACTGGGAAATACAATCCGTCTGAGTTCAGATCTCCACAGTGTTGGCCAGCGTGTTTGCTTTCAGGGGTTTTCATACAATTTTTGCTACTTAAAAACAGAACATTAAGGAAATTATGGTTTGGAAGGTCTGGAGAGAAAACAGAGCCTGGAACATTAATAGAATAAGTGGGCTAGCTTATTCTACATCTCACTAAACATTTATTTACTTTTTTCAAAGCAGTCAGCTGAGTTTTCTGCTATGCTCGGGTCGTCAGGGAACCACCAGGTATTTCCTCTAGTGTTGCATCCACTTTAGTAGGAATGATTCTTGTGGAAATGTGCATCTTCTAGTAGTTCAGGGTATTGAATTGGGGGAAGAAGAGGGAGGCAGATTTAACTCTGCAAACAGGAATAAAATGGAGTAAAGTGGGGGTATATTCTGACTTTTGAGTTACTCCTGTAACCTTAGGCAATGTTAAGAATTTGAAAGTGCTGGACTGGTTTTTAGCCTTGTCTGTGTTGTTCATGTCTTTAGATAATTGCTTCCCTTTAAGTGTGGAATGGCCTGTGGTATGTTTACAGGCCATAGAATACAAGTAATAGTGCATGCCACTCTTATGATGTGTATATTGCAGTCAGAGCAAAGGGATGGACTGTGGTGTTTCATTTACTGGTTTTGAAATGCTTAGTCTTGCTCTCCTTGCTGACTTTGAAGAAGTGAATTTCCTTGAGTTATATTGTCAGAAACACTAAAAGAAATCCAGCCAAACTAAATCTCCTAAGCTGGGTAAGTTTTGCACTCCCAGAGAATTCTCCCAGTCAGGCATGATGACAATCCCATCACATGAGGAACAGAAGCCAGAAGATGGTGCCAATCCCAATACATGAGAGATGGAAGCAGAAAGATCAGGACTTCCGTCATCCTTAGTCATGCATAGCCAATTTGAGGTGAGGCTCAGGTACATAAAAGTCTGTATCAAACCAAAGACTTTCTTCCATAGTTCCTTAAATGAAGGAGCTTTATTTCTTTACTTTTGAGAATGTATTTTAATTACAGCTCTTCTCCCTTCCCTTTACCCTCCCAATCCTCTTATATACTAATCCCTTCTTTCCTTCAAACTGATGGTCTGTTTTATCATCAATTGCTATTGATGCATATATATGCATGTATGTATTTTAGAATGATATGTAATAATTTTATTCTTTCTAAAGCGATAACATTATTTATTAAACAATCTTGGTTTTCTTTAAGATCTTTGATGATGTGTGTGTTTCTTACATTCTAAGTTGTTAAATGTTTTAATTTGTTACTAGACTTTCTTACATTGGTTTATTTGTCTGTCTACACACTAATGTTATACTCCTCATCATTATTAGTCTATAACAATTCTGTTTGAACTTCATTATAATGGTCTTGAATTTTATAGATTAATTCAAAGAAAATCAGTCTAAGTTACTGAATCTTCTTCCCATGACCCTAGTTATTTCTATATTCATATAGATTTATAAATCTCCAACATTTACAAATTTCTCCCTAAAGTTTGTAGTTTCTTTTTAGATCTCTTTCTTGATTCTTATAATTAAAATAACCCTATTATTGTTGTTTTGGGGTATTTTGCCTGCAGGCAAGTATTTGCACTATGAATGTGCCTGATACCTACAGAAACTAGAAGAGGGCATCAGATCTCCTGGAACTGTAGTTATAGATGGCTGTGAGTTGCCATGTCAGTGCTGGGAATTGAACTTGGATCCTTTGCAATAATACCAAGTGCTCTTAACCACTGAGCCAGATCTCTAACCCCAATTGCCATAATTTGAGTATGTTTATAAATGCTAATAATCTTCTCAGCACTCCTGTAACATTATATACTAGAATTGATTCTAGATCTAGGAGCACTGAGGATTATTTTATACCATTGGCAGTTTGAGACTTTTATACTTTTTAGAGACTTCTTTTATATATAATTCACTGTCAGAGTAGTCCTTGTCCCAGCCTTTTTCCTGTCTCATTTCACTGAGTTAAACAGCAATAGAAATATAGTGGGAACAGTTGCCCTGTTTCTGAATTCAAAGGGGATTTGTCTAAAGTTTTGTAAGTATTATGCTTTCTATTTACTTTATTAGAAGACATTTTCTTGTTTGACAAAGCAAAAACACTTTCACTAGGAAAATTCCATCTGGAATATTGAGTGCCTGGCAAAACATTTTCCTTAGGGAATACGAGACTCTGAATATTCTCTAATGATTTTTCTGTGTGAATTGGAATGACCTTATGTTTTCCATTACTCGTCTTTTTGTATGATGCATTTTGAAAATTCTGCTGTTGAAACGGTCTCATATTTTGGAATAAATCCTACCTGGGACACGGTTATTTGATTTAAAATACTACTGGATTTAACAAATGAATATTTTATTTGAGATTTTTATTTCTATGTTTATAAATTAATTGGTTGATAATTCCTTCTTTTGATATTATTCCTTTCTCTTCTGGGTGACATAATCTTACAGACTGAATTGGGAGTGTTGCCTCTTCCTGCTAACCTTTGCGATAATTTATACCACATGTAATTTTAATGTTCTTTGAATATTTGTTAGATCCCTTTCTAAAACTGGGTTTGAAATCGTCGTAAGAGAGGGAATTTTCACAATCCATCTGATAGTGCTGGATGGGAAGGGGTGATTTGCTGTCGGCTCAGTTTGCCATTCTGAAACAAAATCCAATTTTCATGCATTTTGAATGTTTTTCTTTCAAGGGTAGATAAATGTGTGAACTTTTATAAACCTTTAAAACTATGACTAAAATAGATTCTGACCAATAGAGGGCTTAGGGGTGGCTTATCTTTATATGTGACTGATGTTTGACATTGGAAAACTTTGTCCTCACCCACATAAAAGTAGGTTTCTGTCATTTGACACCCATAACTCTATTGCCCAAGGGACTAAGGAAGAAGGATTAAATGTGGTATATTTCATTCCTAGACTATTAGTATTTAATGTCTTTATCTCATCCTTCTACATAAGCAATAATGACCCTGTAAAATATATTTTATTATTTTACTTTTAAAAAAGAGATGCTTGCAAGAGTGTAATATCTTTCTTAACTCACTCATTTGAGAAAGTAAAAGGGGATGGCGAAGCCTTATATAGCTATTTTATTTCATCATGGTTGGCATTTACATAACAGATACTCTTTTCCTTTAAAACATATTTTTCTTCTCTCAGCTCTTTGTCTAGGGATATTATTTTGTTAAATGTCAACCATCCACGTTGGCATGTCAACTGATACTGTCATTATGCAGCTCTTATTTAGACAATCATATTGTTGAGATTTGATGACTACAACTCTCCTGTTACATCTTAAAGATGGTGTATAGCAACAGATACCCTGGTACTCTAGCTCTTAGATCTTTCTGCCTCCTCTTTTGTTATCCCCCCTGATCTATAGGCATAGGGTTTCACTGGCAAATCAATCAATTGGGGTTGGGCACACCCTAATCGCTCTCTGAACTTTGACTAATCAGGGACCTCTGCACTAGTCTCCATCTGTTGCAAAAAGATGTTTCTTGGATGATAGAGGAGAGCTATACTTCTCTGGGCATGTAAGGATGATCTCAATTTCCAAGTGTTTTCACTCTGGGTTCCATAGACTGAGCACAGCTCGAGTTGGATGAGCCATGTTTTAAGCATGTGAGATTCACAGATGACTAGGAACTACCATGTTGCACAGCACAGGCTGATAGTCTGAACAATGAGTAGCACAGTCTCTCTCCCAAAGATGGGTGCTGAAAGCACCCAGCCTGCAGTCAAGGCTGCTAAGACGTTTACTTCCCATCTGCTTCGATGCATGTTCTTCTTTTTTCCCAGCCCCAAGGCATCTGTCTGCCTCAACTAAGTAGAGTGAGAAATTATGAATGATAGCTCTTTCCTCACAGTCCAAGTCTTCAACAGTCAATGCCCGTGAAGCCCACACAACAAGGGCATCATCTTTCCAGGCTGACAGCTCTGGGATGGTGACATTTGTGATAAATTAAGCAGAATACAGGTGAAAAATGAAGTGTGGTCAATCTAGTCATACTAGCAGTCAGTAGACTCTACTGTGGCCCTTGATAAATGCATTCTCTTTTAGATCTTTCTATGCTTTTTGAGCATGGAGCCATCCATTATTCTTCACTTTATATACGAGGAGGAAAATAAAATGAAATGGAACTCACATGCTAATCATAAAGACAGATTAACTAGACACCATCCCAGTTTGTCTGGAGGAGGAAGTCCCTCTTAGAAAGTCATGCTTGTTAAAAACATCTTTGCAATGAACACACGCTTTTATATAGTCCAGAAATACAGTCCATCTTAGAAAAGGTGAAAGAGAATATACTCTCCCTTTCATTGATCAGGCAGAACACCTAAGACAACATATATTTAAAACCTAAAATATGTACAAAGCTTAAATAATTGTTTTGTTCCTATTGATAGAGAATCCAGAAAAGCAGCAATCAACTTATGAATATACTCAACAGTGCAATTGATCCATAGTTTGTGATTGTTAGGATAAATCTATAAACCTCCCAAAGGCATTAATATTTACACATAAAATTTGATATTGATGAATGCAGTAGTGTAGAAATCCTTTCTAGTCAGGAACTGGTTTTAGAAGTGCATCTGTTTTAGCTTTTTGCAAAGGGGCAAAGTGATATGAACTTGACATTGTATTACAGATCAGTGAGGAATTCACAGTAAGTAGAAGTGAGATATATAACTTGCTTATCATCTGGGGCACATGATTCTAACCAAGCTTTTCTCTCAGAAAGCCTGAACAGTCAGGAATATTCTCTCATGGAGGACTTTCAGGTGGCACATAAAAACAGCAATATCAGGTAAGCTTGGCCCCAACCCCACCTCCAGCCCAATCTCTCATCTTTACATGAAAGGATGTAGAATTAAAGACGTACTCTATGTTCTGTTTTCCAGGAGCTATGGTAAGGATGGGCTTACGGGGTAGAATGCAGTCATGATTTCCAAGCCTTAGGTCTACCCTCTTGCCACTTCCTACTACCCGTGTTTGCCTTTGTCTTAGGAAAGTGGTTGTGTAGAATTCTGTGCCTTGGATCTACTATGGTTCCAAGTCTATCCTTTGGAGACATGAACACAGATTCAATAGGTCTCATTCACATGATAGCTCTCGAGTTTCATCAGAATGACTTCTTTTCCCCAGTATAGAGACCTTCAATATTCTCACATCTTTCTTGTGCTGTGGTCATTATTCTTCTTCCTTCACCATCATCCTCAGGTCACTCTGGAAATGCTGGAGTGTACTGGAGCTGAAAATTATGTCTCCAGATCGGTTCAATCAGAAAGCAGATTAGAGGGTCTAGAACATTTGACACATATTCATTTGACCTTTATTATCCAATAATAAGACATTTTAAACATTTATATTTTTCTTACACAAACTTACCTTAAAATACTTTATTAACATAAGTAAAAAATACTTGACATAAATAGTAGGCAGCTTTGAAAGTGAGCACAATGAACAAAGAATAATGCTATTCACTACAAGTTAAATCCTGTGTTCCCTTCCAATGTCTCCTTTTTGAAAGGGGAGGATACAGGTGCCAGAAAATTGTTAAAAACATACCAGTATCAAATTAGACTTTATAATAATCCAAAGAATCATAAGGAAAATGCACAAAGAATAATTCTCTCCCTGCATCATTGTGTCATTTGAAGCTGTGCCCACACAACCCTAAGAACATCACCTGTGCCACCTAGCCCCACCTATCATACCTTCCTACCTACCATCCCATATTCCCAGAGGCATTCAGAGGTATGTGCCCCCCATGCTGGACAACATGGGCCAGCTATTTCTACCACTGTATTCCCTCTTAGCTGTCTGGAGAAGTAGTGGCTTCTTTGCAAACTCTCATGTGTGTCTCCCTCCTGAAGCCATAGTCTACTTTCTTTGGTTCCTGGGGCCTTCTTTCTCTTGCCAGCTTTGTTCCTTTAATTCTGTGCAATGAATAAGGATGTTTCCCACATTCGGTGTGGGTCTCCAAGGATTGTCTCTCGTGTCCTTCTGAGTGATGTATTTTTCTCCTTGATGTTTTCCAGGCTCTCTTCTTCCTAAAGTGATCCCCCAAACAAAACTGGGAAAACCCCAGGCCTCAAGAAAAACAAGGGCATCAATTCTTAATAGACATAGAAGTCATACAGATATAGTCACATTTTGGTTGTTAGAGATGTAGAAGAGCCTCCCTGACAAGTCCCTTCTCAGTCACCTAAAGTCCTGCTATTTGAGACATCCTTCAGGGCACTGGACTCTGAAATCAAGCTCCTTAGGTTTGAATGATGGTGTTACTACTTCCTAGCTAGGCAGTTCATAGACGATGGTAAATGTCTCCACTTGCTCCTCCTTACAGTAGGAATTTCACTAGTGCCATATTCGTGCAGGAAAGTGGAATATGTGTTTTGTAAGAAGGACTATAAGCACAGAAGTGGTCTGCCTAGTTTCCACTCCTGTCCGTGTAAGAAAAGCAGTTTTTGAATTATGTGCTTTGGTTCCTCTTGCTAGAAAAAGATCAGATTAATAGTCACAAATTTAAATATTTGTGAAGCAATCCTCGAGGCAAACTTGTGAGAGGTACCTGGATCATTGCATCAGTTTATGGACAAGGATGCTGAGAATCAAAGAGATCAAAAGGCTTACCTAAGAACTAACCAGTTTGCCATGTGTGGAATAGATCACCCGGCTCTTCTCTCTGCTTACAAAGCTCTCAGTAAACCTACAGTTTGACAGATGAGGATGGGAGTGTGTGTTTAAAAGGCCAGTGACAGCTCTGGCAGTCTTGTCCACACTCGGAGTCTCATCCATGTCAACATGTTAATGATGCTTGAAACATGTTAATGATGCTTTTCTTCTGTCATTGCTTACCTCCCGAAACATAGATTTTTATTGTCAACTGCTATTTTACTTTTCCACAGTATCATTCCCCATATTTAAGTGCATCTCAGTATCTTCCTCCAGGTTGTTCTCCTATTTTTGTTCTGGCCACAGTTCTATCACTTGCATTGATGCCATCTTGGAGTGCTTCTGCCGCTTTTTCATTAAACTAAAATCTTTCTTTCACATAGAGCTACAAATGGTTCCTTTGAGTCACTCCTAATTTTTTTAAAGAACGATATATTTTATTTTATTTAGTGTGTGTGTGTGTGTGTGTGTGTGTGTGTGTGTGTATTAAAGCCAGAAGAGGGAGTCAAATCCCCTGGAACTGGAGCAACAGTGGTTGTGAACCACCCAACACGGATGCTGGGTACTAAATTCCAGTCTTCTAAAGGAGCAGCAAATGCTCTTAATCACTGAACCATTTCTTCAGTTCAGCATGTCATTCCTAATCTTGATTTAATTCAGTTCTTTACCAATCTCACGACTGGTTTCACTTACCCCTCCTCATACTCTCTCCTCTGTACTGTAGCTGAAAGACTTCCTTGAAGATATGCCAAGCTCCATGAAGAATGAATCTAAACACTTACCATGTTCAGTTTGCCCTATATCTCTGGTTCTCACACATCTTCAACCTCATAACATAGCTCTAACCCCAACCCTTATTTTCTACTGCTTAGCTGTGATAAGAAACAGGTTCCCTGACAACTCTCTCTTAATTCTTGGGTTTTTTGGGGGAGTGGGTGACAGTGGGGGTAGTATATCCAAAAGACGTTATAGTGTGTTAGGTCAGAGCATGGATGATGGGTCAAACAATCTGGGTTTTACCTCTAGCTTGTGTGGAACACAATGGGAAAATTCCATAGCGATCCTATGACTCAACCTCATTGTTCTTCAGCTTGACCATGTTTGGAAGTACAAGGGATTGTGACATTTGGGTCCTTCCTTTGGAGCCTCTGATTTAGTTGGCAAAGGCAAGTTGAATACCACTACACTATGATCTGTGTGTTAAAATAAGGATAATAATAGTGTATACCTTCCAGGTCTGTTTGAAGATTGAGTGAACTATTACTGTGAAGGTCTTAGTACAATATCTAGCACATTGTATGTAATCAGTAAAAGTGAGTTACAATTTACTCGAAAACGAATTGCTTTATTATTAACCTTGTTAGGAAATAGATCACATGGAGAAAAGTTCTAAGAAAAATGTGTAGCCTAAGTAATTATTATAAATCAATGCATGGGATTTGAATGTGAATTGCCCACCCACCAAAAGCTTATGTGTTTGAATAAATGATCCACAGCTGGTGGCACAATCTTTGGGAGAATGTAGTAACTGGAGATTGGCTGGAAAAAGTAGACGATCAGTGGCAGGCCTTATGTTCATACAGCCTGACCTGCTCTCTTTCTGCATTCTACTTCCTAATCTATGAAGTCTATGAATTTGTGACTAAGACAATGCCTTTATTTCCCACTGCCATACAGCTACATATTGCCATTTTTTCTCCGCCATTGTAGACCGCATGTCCCCAACCGATGAGCTAAAGGCAATCCTCCTTCCTTCTACTCCTTCTTGTCAGATATTCTGTCATAGGGATTATCAAAGTGACCAATACAGAAAAACGGGTACTAAGAACTTGAGTCCTTATACATGCAGTGTAACTATTGGTTTCTAGGCGTTTGGAACTGCTCTGTGAAAGTCACATGAAAGAATTTAGAGTTATAGACTAGATAAACACTGAATTGTATAAGCAGAGTTTAATGGGTCATTCTTGTAGGAGTTCAGAGACTAGAGTGCTGATAGGCATACAGAAAATAAAGTTTTGCCTCCCAAGGTTTCACTGAGGAACAAGGACGATACTGGGAATGGGACAAGAGGCTGTTAATTTGAATTGCATTCTGAAAAAGTGTCTGGCTGCATTATCCCTGTGTCCTGAAAATTGGAGTGAGTTTGAATTCCAAAGTAATGATTTAAAATTTTAAGCAGAGGAAGTTTCAAGATAGTATAACATTTGGGTTGGGACATGGATATTGCCCATTGCATTTAAACCAGTTTATAGTGAAAGATAAGATATGAAACATGTCTGTTTTGGCAAGGAAAATAAGGTAAACCTGGTGAATGTTATAGGTAGAACTATGCAGACAGTTGGGTGAAAAAGGAGGTAGAATCTAGTGTACTTGAGTCCTCCTGCTGAACCTTTTAAACTGTTTAGGAGAAGTAATGAGAAGCCCAAGACTTTGCACTGTGACAATAGTAAAGATGCCTTGAGGTCATGACCAAATGAAGTCATCAAGAGATCTGGGCTGTAATAAGGTAAACTCACTTAAAATGCTTTCATTTGGAAAGCACTGAAATAAAGAGAATCGTCAAGGTTCCTTCCTTGATGGAGCAGAGAAATCTGGGAAAGTTTTTTCTAGTATTTATACAGTATAGACATATATCCAAGCTTATAGCAAAATTTGGCATGATGATGATCATGTGGCACACACAAGAGTAAGCGAGACATGGAGAATTTCACCAAAGTCCCATCCCAGAAAGCCACAAAAGCCAGCGACCTCATGGAAGAGTTTTCTTTCTTACATGGAACTCCCTAGTTGACTGTACCTGAAACAGTAAAAGTGAAGTTTAAGTTGCCATGGAGATCTCAGAATATTGGAGGTACTAGAAATATGGATGCTCAACAAGGAAAGTTGTGGTCATGGGCAGTGGCTAGTGTAGGAAAGAGGCCATGTGTGCCTCAGAGCTGTAGGAGCAGGGCTATTCAAGGCTGCTGTAGCCCAGGTGATGCCATGAAGAGTTCCTGGTCTGGACAAGGAGCAGCAAGGTTTGGTGTTAGACCAGCTGGAATTCAGTCTTGTTTAGTGCAGTTTTTCCTTCCTGTCTTCCCGATGATACCACTAGAAAGGGGGGACTATTTACTCTTAGTTATTGTATGTTAGAATTTATAATTTTTTGTTATTTTATAGTGACTCACAGTTAAGGGATTGTTTTAAGTTTTAAGAAGTTTTGAACTTCCATACAGTGTTAAAAACAATGGCTCTGGAGACTTTTAAACATGAAATGAATGCATTTTGAATTATGAGATAGTCAGTACCCTCTGGGGTCAGGGACAGAATGTTATGATTTAAATGTGAACTGCTCCTTATATGGGGATTTGGTCTCCAGCTGGTGGTACTGTTTGGAAGGTTGTAGAATAGTTAGGAGATGAAGACTGGAAGAAGTATGTCACCAGAAGGACTTAAGTTTTTTGGGACTGACCCTGCTTCCTGGTCTGCTGAGATGTGAGCAAGCATCCGCCTCATGCCCACAGTCATGGAACCACCCACTACTATGCATTCCCTACCATGACAGAACTATGGCCCCACACACCATGAGCCAAAAATCAGGAGTTGTTGGCGTATATATCATCTCAGCATTTGGGAGGCTGGGTCAGGAGGATTACCATGAGTTTGAGGTCAACCTTGGCTACTGAGTAAGTCTCAAGCCAATTAGGGATACATAGCAAAATCTACCTCAGCGAACAAGACAAAATAATAAAATGAAATGACAGTAATAAAAATCACTCAAAACAAACCTTTTCTCCATTAAGTTTCTTCCTGTCAGTTGTATCAAAGTTATGAGATGAGCAATTAATATTGCAGCTACCTAGAGAATCATTCTTAGCAATAAATGGACATTTCTCTTCCCCAGAACGATCCTTGGTGTTGACTTAAATTTTGTGACATATGCAATATTTCATATTTTCATCATGTATTTGTAATAATTAATGTTGATTGAATGAAAGAGTCTGGAGGCTTCTTTTATCCTTATGATGAACATATTGATTTATGATAGTCTTGTTTGGATATACCACAGTGCATCTATCCATTTTGCCACTGGTGCCATTTACTTTGTTTCTGCTTTTTTGAGTCTGTTTTTTCTTTTATTGAAAATGTTAGTTTTTTTGTTTGTTTAAATCATATGTGCCCCAGACAGTGGTGGCATATGCCTTTAATCCCAGCACTTGGGAGAAAAAGACAGGCAGATCTCTGTGAGTTCGAGACTAGCCTGGTCTACAACATGAGTTCCAGGACAGACTCTAAAACTACAGAGAAACCCTTTTGGAGAAATCAAAAAATTAAAAATGAATAAATAAAATCACATTTGCAATACTTTTATGGCTATTTATATCATTTCATATATATGCATGAACATTCAATAACATTAAGAGAAGAATGTGCTAAATCACAGCATAGATGTATATTTCGCTTTTGTAAGCAAATCTTTCCAATGTGGCCAATTTCTACTCCACCCTGGTGCATACGGGTTCCCATTGCTTCATTCTAACACTTGGTACAGTTGATCTATTTTTTTGTCATTCTGGAACAGCCCTGATTTTCCACTGTGGTTTTCATTTTTGTTTCCCCAGTTACTAATAAGACTAATTATATTTTTATATGTTTCCTGACCGTTTCATTCTCTTTTGACCAGTGCCTGACAAATCATTTGTCTATTCTTTATAGTCTGTAATTATCTTAAATATTGGTAGTTTAAAAATATTTAAGATATGAGACCTTTCCTAGTTTAAATGTAGAAAATGCCTCCGGTTTAATGCTTATCCTTTTCATTTCCTTAATGGTATGATTTAACAATAAAATCCTAATAAGGTATAATTTATCAATTTTATGCATAAATGCCTTTAAGTGCCTTTATCTACCATGAGGTATGAAATATATCTTCCTGTTTTGTGACCTAGAAGTAGCACTGATTGCACCTTCATTTCTGGATCACGTATTTGCCTCTAGTAAAGGGGTCTTCTGGCTTAAATTTCTCTCCACACAGGTATCCTGTTGGCCAAGTACCAATTACTGGAAATTCTCTGAAGTGCAAACTTAATTTTAAGAAGTTAAATATACTTTTAAGTACAAATCTGTTTCTAAGCTCTTGTTTTTGTTCATCTCCCATGCTATTTTAATGCTGAGGTCTTTTTAAGAATTTTTTCTTTATGATTCTGGGGATTGAATATGACAGAAAAGCACTCTATAATGAGCTATATTCTCAGGCCTTTTTACCTTTGTTTTTAGAGAGTACCTCATTAATTGGCTATACCAACCTTGGACTCCTGTGCCCTGCAGCCTAACACTAACCCTAACTCAGAATCTTCTCTCAGGCTCCTAAGTGCTGGGAATCCCGTGTTTACCACGAAACCAGCTCCTCCAGGCTCTCATATTGTCCTGTTTTCTTTCGCTCTTATTCTCTTCATTGCATGATAAATATCAGTTTCAAATCTTTGGGAGGTATCCTGATGGTATATTCCTCCAAAGAGAACTTTGATTTGCCTCTACTGTGTACCTAGAGACTGTAGTTTTCTGGGAGAAGATAAATCTGGTTTCTGAGTTGTGTTTACTGCTTGGCCAAAATGCCAAAATGACCAGTTATCCCAAAACCCATGAGAGGACTGTGTGGCACTGTCTTCCCTTCTACACAAATGTTTTTAGGAGTTTCAGCATTCCGAATCAAGAGACTTGCCAGCATGCGTACGACCTTGGCTGCTGCAAGCCTCCCCTAGTCCTGTGTCAGAGGTGGTCCATAGCCTCTCACACACTATTTCTACTTTGAAAATCACCTGAGGTTAAAGGCAGCTCCAAATGTCTACCTTTAACCCAGATTTCCTGGGTCTTGGGTCAGGGAATTTTCATGGCTTTGGCACCCACTTCTCTGATACTTTGCTAAGCTAACACTTTTATACTTCGCGTTTTCTCACTGTCCTCAGCAGGAGAACGTGAATTATTTAAGTGCCCAAACCAGAATGACTCCCTTGATGACAAATGGAAAACAGAGTCTCCTAAGTTTTCATCTAAATGGATGTTGGTTTCCTGCTTGGACACTATTGTATTGAACTGTCTCCAAAGCCTGGAATGTCTCCGATATCTTTATTTTTATTTCTTAAAAAATCTTTGTGGACAGAAGGAAGTTAATCCTTGTCATGGTGAGGTTGATGGTGGCTAATACTGGTGCTGGAAATAGCTGTCACCAAATCATAGATCCCATCTCTCTCCAAAGTGTAATTCACTGGGGATGGCTTCCTGGGCAGATCATACCATCTGAGCTGCATTTACCAGTGACGCAAAATGCAAAAAGAAAGTATTATCTTGTCAATTTCTCACTCTGAATTGTTAGTACTATGGGGTCAGAAAAGAGGCTGCCTCCTGTGACTCGCCTTTACACAGCAGTCTCTGATAAATATTTGAAGAGTGGGGAAGGAAAAATTTAAATTCAAAGTGATTTTTTTATATTTTTTGCTTTTTTCTTATCTTTGTGTGTGTGTNGAGAGAGAGAGAGAGAGAGAGAGAGAGAGAGAGAGAGAGAGCGCGCGCGCGAGAGAGAGAGAACCACTGAGATTTGCCTCCAGGACCATCTGCCTGGAAATGTTAATGTGCAGTTCATTGATCACATCAAGGGATTGTAACACCACGTAAATGTGTACATGGGGAGGGAAGAAGGGAGTTTTTTGTTGTTGTTTTTTAGGAGAGCGTAGGATCTAAGGTCTTATTTATGCAGCATTTATGCAGCTCGGTGTTGCTCATAGTGACAGGATATATAATATGAGATTTATCATTTTGGAACCTCTGTGTCAGTGACATCCCTGAATCGTCCATAGATGGAGAAGACACTTGGTCATAAAAAGCTTTTCAGTGAGAAGATGCCTCCTCCATTGTGGGAGGCAGAAAGAGCTGTAACTCACAAAGACACACGTTTCAAAATAAATTGTGGGCTGAGTTCAGGTTTCATCTGCAACATTTGGGAAACGTGTTTCAGGTGATGCCTGCTCGATGATTGATTCGCTCAGTTGATCTCAAAGTCTTCGAATTCAGACCACGATGTGGCTGGTCTGCAATCATTTCAGGGGCTGGGGAGCTCGGAAAGGTCACTCCAAGAGAGGGTACCAGTTGATTCTCATGGAATTCAAGTTCCATATCCCCCTACTTAAGCATGAGAGCCTACATTGCTCTGTTGAAAGAGGGTGTATCTGAGTCCATTCTTGGGGCTGTCATTAAAATACTAATGAGTCTCGTCTGTTTAGCGCACAATATACACTTGAACTTGATTCTGGGGCAAACCAAGACCACAGTCTTTGCTGGGGAATCAGACAGTGTTACAACAAATAAAGTGCTACAAAAAAGGAAGGAAATGTCAGGAAGAAGGGATGTGTACCTCAGCAGCAGCAGATGAAGAATAAATCTCCCAGATGCAGAGGGCCTAAATTGGTCCCATGCCAGCTCCCTAACTGTCCGTCCAGAGTCTGTGAGTTCATGCTAGCTTAGGTCATCTGTCTCTGTGGGTTTTGCCATCATGATCTTGACCCACCCTTGCTCACATAATCCCTCTTCCCTCTTGTCAACTGGACTGAAGCTTGGCCCAGTGCTTGTCTGTGGACCTCTGCATCTGCTTCCATCAGGTACCTGATGAAGTCTGTATGATGACATTTAGGGTAACCAATCTGAGCTGGCTGTCTGGAACTTATTTCCTTTGGTGGGATGCCTTGATGCAGGAGGGGGGAGCTTGGTCCTGCCTCAATTTGATATGGCATGCTTTGTTGATATCCAAGGGAGACCTTACCCCATCTGAATGGAGACAGAGCGGGGTGGATGTGGGGGAAGAAAGGAGGTGGGAGGGGGAACATGAGGAGAGGAGGGAGGGAAAATTGTTGTTGGTATGTAAAATAAAATAAAGAAAAAATAAGTCTCCAAGGTGTGTGTGTGTGTGTGTGTGTGTGTGTGTGTGTGTGTGTGTTTAAGGTGCGTGGCTTACATGGCTGCTCTCAGAATAAGGGACCTTGGGTGACCAAATGGCCCATTGTTGCCACATGCCGATAAAACTGGTCACATTGAAGTGAAATACGAGCTCTTAGATTTTATTACCTCTGTATCTAATTGAAGTTTCATGCATCTAATTAAGTGTTTGGAATTTTTCCCCTTAAGTCAGAGTCTTACATTCTTATTTACAAATGCAGAGGAAGGAACACCACAAAGTTAATTTCACCATATTTTCACACACATATTGAGTACCACTGAGTCATAAGAATTGGTATACGGCTCATAAAGCAGAAAAGGGGACATCTTAAGCATACCAAAGGTATGGCCCCTGGGCTACATGTAGCTTAGGATAGCTATGAGTGTGACCCAAAATAAGATCATAAATTTTAGAAACAGTATTCTTGAGACAGGGTCTCAGGTATCCAAGTTTGTTCTGTAATTTACTGGGTCTAGGGATGACCTTGAGCTTCTACTTCTCCGGCCTCTGCTTTCCCAATGCTAGGATTATAGTCATGGACCACCAAACCAGGTTTAATAGGTGCTGTGTATGTTAGGCATCCACCCTATCAAGTGAGCTACATCCCATCCCAAATTATGAGAGGCCTTATTTTCTGTGATTTTTTTCTTTTGTAACAGAGCTGTACCATTCCCAAACAAGAACTTTGTAGATGACAATGTCCTGTCATAATATCAAATGGTTGGCTGTATATATAAAGGTATGATACATGCCATTACACCATTGACACTTAGAGTATTGATGGAATTGTGATATGAATACAAGTACAGAGAAGATTAAAAACAAAGGACTTAGTGACTCTAGAAAAGAAAATAATTTATCTTTTTTTGTGGAACATTTATGAATAGTTACTGAGGGCTTGACTTGAGTCTTGAAGAGTGGTTTGGATTTTCCTAGAGTGGAATAAAGCAGGGATAGAGGGAAGAGTCTGGAGCATTCCCCATGTTTCCAGCACGTACTTCCTAGACATCCTGACTGTTGGAGTTCAAGCGTACCTTATGATGTTGCTTAGGGGCTCAGTAAGGGACTGTTCATCCAGCCTCACAATCAGCTTTCCATAGACAGTCTTGTCTTCTCGCCCCACTTCATGTATTTGGGCTATCTATTGGAAAAGCGGGGCCATCTGTTCTGACAGACGTTACCCAGAGAGTGCCAGTGATGCCAGCGGCATTTTCTTTCTCTTCTGACCTACTTAAGTCTTCCTCAGAGTGGTCTCTCCCCATTCCTTTTCAGAGCATGTTGTGTGCTCATTGTCTTCTGTCCTCTGTTTCTCTCCAGCTGATGCTTCTCACAGTGTGGCCATGGGGCTGGCTTCTGGGTCCTCCTGCATTCTGTATGCAATCATCTGCTTATTAAGGTTAAATGAGTTCAACTGATACCATAAAAACCTGATTAATGTGAACATATGGGCAACACTTCTGGTTAATTGAATTTTCAGGTTAACTGAGGGTTAAATGGGAGATTTAATAAAGCTGCCAAGCTCTTATCTTTAATTGTTATACAACACTTATTGTATTTTCCCTCACCTGGGCACATTCAAGTTCATGACTTATCTTTCTGGATAGACTAAATTCTCAGAGGATGAAGTCTGTCCAGGTACTTATCTGTAATTTATTGTGGCCCGAGAGATCACACTTTATTTTATTCATGTATATGTGTGTGTGTGTGTGTGTGTGTGAATGATGAGTCCACAGTGAGTATGTATGTGTACATA
Source organism: Ellobius talpinus (assembly GCA_001685095.1). Lineage (NCBI taxonomy): Eukaryota > Metazoa > Chordata > Mammalia > Rodentia > Cricetidae > Ellobius > Ellobius talpinus. The sequence goes on from LOJH01012309.1 coordinate 18,132, forward strand.
GTCATAGGTGTGAGTCTTCATATGTGTGAGTTTGGGGGTCAGAAGACAACATGAAGTTGTCCTTGTCTTCACATTGTTTGAAGCAGGGTCTGTCCTGTTGGTTACTGCTGCATACCCCAGACCAGTTAGCCTGTGAGCATTGGGTGATTCACCTCTCTCTACAACCCATCTTACCATAGGCTCACTGGGATAATAGATGTGTAGGACCACATCTGGCTTACCTAGTTTCTGGGGATCTGGACCTGGGTACTCATGCTTTTGTGGCAAGCGCCAGAGATAATTTATCATACTTTAAAGATAACAACATGAGCTGGAGAGATAGCTCAATGGTTAAGAGCACCTGGTGTTTTTTCAAAAGATCCAAGTTTGAGTCCTAGTACCCTGGCTGATCACCGGGTGATCTGATGCCTCTGATCTCCAAGGGCACATACACCTACACACACACACACACACGCACACACATGTGTGCACACACATACGCACACGCACATGCACACACACGCACGCCCAAATTAAAAATAATAAAATCTGAAAAATGACAATAGCACACTCGTTACCATTGTTGTTATAATTATTATCATCATCATATCATCATCATTATCATCTCATAAAATACTTTACAGCTGGTCAGCGACAGTTTTACTATTGTCCCTTCTGTTTGTTAGTTCTATGACTTAGAAAAGCTGCTTAACTTCCTGGCACTGGGGATATGGGGATACATATCTTGCAAACTATTATGATAATTAATTGAGTCAGTGTTCACAAACTACTTGACAAGAAAACCTTTACTGAGTACTTTCCATGTGGATCCCAGTGTTACCTCAAAGGCAGATGTCAAAAACCCCTCTGTGTTCTGTAAGGACAGCAGAATGAAGAGAATTTAGGTAACATCTTCAAGATCATGCAGCCTGTAAGTGATGGAGCCAGGTTTGGTTTAATACCTACACTCCTAGCAAATAATCTTCTAATATCATACTTACGTGTCTCCAAGAAGTTATGTTCTTTGATCTATCCACATAAGGAGTAACTCTAGCACTATACATCTAACTTGGTAGGCTGGGATGATATTGATTTAGTTGGGACTGGAGAAGCCAGACTGTCAAGGACTGTATCATGACTTCTTGTTTGTGGGAGTCCCAGTGTTAGGAAAGGACCACAGTGACTCACCCATTAATTCTCCAAGTTAAGCACATCACTTCTACACATATTCCTTTGGCTAAAGTCAGTCACATGGCCATGTTTAACCTCAAATGGGACATAGAAGTACATCCATAACTTGGCTCAGACACAGAGAAAAATACTATTAACTACCAAACTAAGGCCCTACAAACTCTCAGGTTAAATCTGGGCACTGAGATTTGGTGCTATATGGATACATGTACAAAGTGGAAGAAATTGAATCATTTATATCACTACTTCCCAACCACAGCATCAAACTAGACTGTGGGATGTTAGGATCTGTATTCTAGGACAGTCAGCAGCCACCCCAATCTCTGTTCATTAAATACTAGCAGCATCTTTCCTCCCTAAGTATAGAGAAGTATCCAAACATTGCCAGATGTCCTCAAGGAGGCAACATCAGCCCCGCCCTTGAAAATCAATATTTTCTCAGTATCTCTTTCATGCTCATAAAGTGTTGCATTGGAGGGAGGTACATTCTGGATATGCTATGAGCTCAGTATACCAAGAGGAATGAGTCACTACCATCATTCCATGGGTTTCTAACGAGTGTATGAACTTGTGCCCTTGAATCTCTGCCGAGAACTCCTTTGCTTTGCTGCATTTCCAATGCCGTGTCTTTTTCAAAGGGTTTCTACAGTGGCTTTATACTCTGCAAAGTTCCACAGTGAATTTATCTCAGATTGTCAGCCCTGTGATTTTTCAGCCTATTTATATTTCCTTGGTCCTCCATGGAAGTTGGGAACAGCTGGTCATCATGTTCTGTGTAATAACTTTTCATATATTTGAAGACTGTTATTAAATATCCCAAGCTTCTCTTTTCTGGGTAATTGTTATGCTCAGACATGTGCTAGGAATTGTACGAAGCCTGGAGTCTCCAGACTAATGGTTGTGTATTTAAATTGAAGAAAAACAAATTTTTGGCTGAAAATGTCAACCGAGAAATGAAGCTAAAATCTGATATGATGAGGTTTGGTTTTAAGGTTTTTTTTGTTTTGTTTTTTGTTTTTTCCTGGTTGTTTATTATAGGCTGGAAATTCTAGTTTATTGCCATGCAAAGTTAATGTCCTAATTAAAATTTTCATTATACTTTTTATCTTAATTGTATTTTAATGGTAATCCAATGGTTACAGTATACTGAGGCTCTGCTTGCCACATCTCAGGGTATGACCTGACATAATGCAATGAACTGTACTAGCATTTATGAAAGGCCATGGCTTGGAATGAGACATACCCACAATAAATACTTCTTTAATAATCACTGAATAATAATAATAAAAAGCTGCCACGAGAGCTTTGCTTTCTGTCTGCCAAACAAGATGCTAAGAGCTTTACAAGAATTATTTCTTTTAATCTCATTAATTCCAAGAAGTAGTTGCCCTTTTAATCTTGACTTTATAAGATTAGAGAACTACAGATCAGAGAGGTTAAGTAACTTGCCTAATGTTACAGAACTGGCAAGCAGTCGACCTAATGTTGGCAATGAGGTGTTTGACTCTGAAGCGTTAAGCCTTAACTGTAATTACACATGGGCTCTATGAAGCTGGAATGTCTTTTTCCCCCTCAGTGATTAGCACATAATGTTAGTTCTCAGAAACATTTGTTGACTAGATAAGCTATTAAATAGAAAGCAGCAAGATGTAAACGTGGAACCATCCCATAGGTGGCTCAGAACGTCAGATGAGAACCGTTGGCTTGCTATGACTGTCCTACCCCAGCTGACCCTGCTTCTGTGGAGCAGACACATGACTCAGGTCTCCTGAACCACTTGCCTTGCTGTCTTATTGTGCTCTATTAACATGTGTGCCTGTGTCTTCTGTGGGAACAGTGAGTCTCGATCACCTTTGTCCTCCTAGGAACATTAGGTAAATATCTCTGGATGTTTTTGTTTGTTACATTGGATGTTGTTCCTGGCTTCCGGGGTGTAAAACAAAGGACCCTGTTATTTGCTCTTTATTGCATATGACAACAGTTATCCAGATCCAGATTTTAAACAGAACCAGGATAGATAAACCCTGTACTTTATGGGAAGGCCTTCGAATTCAGGATCCTCTCTCTATTTTAATTCCACACACGCTGTTTGAAACGGGTCTCAATGTCAAGTATTACAGGTATCATTTGGGGAGTAGGAGCGTGAGAAGATGTGGCAGTAGATGACGGAGCAACTAAAGTCCAACGGAGTGAGATTCATTTTTGAGAAAAACCCATCACAGCTCAGGCACTAACAGGACTGTCATCAATTAAGGCAAAAACTATAATGGGCCAGGAGAATGTGAAGACAATGAATTCAGACATAGTCAATAGGCAACCGGCATCAGAAGAGGAATGACATCGCACGTCAATATCTCCATCAGTCTGATTTCCACCTTGTGTTCTCTTATTTTATAGTTCTTCCATTTTTTTGTTGCAACTGGAATATAAAATGACTCCTGTCCCCAAGGAAGATGAGGCAACTGAATCAAGGAAAATAAGATGTGTATAGCTCTGCAGTCTCCAAAGACAAGGTTCAAATATAAATAGAAAAGACTGAGAAAAATAGTCAGTTATATCTCTTTTCCCCACCCAGAGAATACATCAAATACTATTTACCCGGAGGGAGAAAAACGAGTTGGCTCTCGATTAGCTGCAGAAAAGATGCCCCAGACTCTGCTTCTGTGGAGTTTTAGACAAGGGAGAGAATATTCCTAGAGGGATGGAAGGGATTTGAGAAGAGGAATGCGCTGCCTCCATCCCTGAGCAACTCCCAATAAATTAACCCCCACCCCTGCCGCCATGCTTACTTTCTAGTTAGAATGCCAGAGAAAAGAAAAAGCAAAATGACTCTTACACGTCTGCGATGTAAACGTGGTCTTTGTTCAACATTCCAGTCCCACAGTCAGATCTTCAGAAGACTTGAGATTAGGGGCAGAAGGATGCATCAGAGAGCTCAACAGAACTGGATTAAGGCCTCTGTTACAGCTAAAAGTGTTCACTTAGGAAGAGGAGAGGAGCCTCTTCTAGACTCTACCCTCTTATGTCCCACTTCCATACAATCCTCAGAAGAAGGGCAGAGACCTTTTTAGCTGGGTGTCTGCAGCTTCTGCCACACACAGGAAGCTCAGAATAGGAATTTGTTGGAAAAACCCACATAGTTACATCTCTTGTCCATGCGATCTTGGGGTCTCTCATCTGTGTTTATTACCACCCATCAGACAGCAGCTGCTACTCAGATGGAGGTTTGAAGCTGCACATCCTATTGTTAGGATGAAGCACCATGACCAAGAGCAGGTTGGGGAGGAAAGGGTTTATTTGTCTTACACTTCCACATCATTGTTCATCACTAAACGACGCCAGGAACTCAGACAGGGCAGCAACCTGGAGGCAAGAGCTGTCGCAGAGGCCATGGAGAGATGCTGCTACTGGTTTGCTCCTCGTGGCTTGCTCAGTCTGCTTCTTTACAGAACCCGGGACACCAGCCCAGGGGTGGTACCACCCACATTTGGCGGCCCTCCTCTATCAATCACTAATTAAGAAAATGCTTTGGTGGCTTGCCCACAGCCTGATCAAGTAGAGGCATTTTCTCAGTCGAGGTTCCTTCCTCTTGGATGACTGTAGCTTGAGCAAGTTGACATAAAAGAGCCAGCACACCAGGTTAAAGTTCCTGAGGGGATAAAATATTAAGGAAATTACTTAGAACTTCAGTCCCTGGCGGCAAGGCAGGATTCCTGCCACCGCAGCTCTAAGGTAAGGTATAGACAGGGGCTGCAAAGTAAAGAGGTGTTTCAGTTACTCAGTTCTGCCACAGGGGCCGGCTGAGCCAGCGAAGGCTGAGAGCTGATGTTCTCTAAGCACTGAGTGGAAATTTCTTAAAAAGCCTTGCTTCCAAGGTCAGCACTAGCTGTCCTGAGAGCCTCAGGAGGGTGTTAGAGAGAGTCACATGGCCTCAGTCCCGAAGAAGTACAAGCTTAAGACTAATTGTCTAACTGATCCATTCTTTGATAAATAAATCATTTTAAAAGTGAATTACAAGATAAAAATAGTGTCCATAGTAATCTAATTAAATGGAGACAAAAGTTGATCTTTCTAATCCAATTACCTTATCATTTAATTATTAATTATTTTTCTGCCAAAAATCTTTGCTACTTTTTATTCTGACACTTCAGAAAGCTTTAGTTTGGAAGACAGACTGCTAAAAGTATTTCTGGGGCTGGAGAGATGGCTCAGAGGTTAAGAGCACTGGCTGCTCTTNCGGGCATACATGGAGGTAGAATGTTGTATACATAATAAATAAATCTTAAAAAAAGTATTTCTGGAATCCCTGTGGGGTGATACAATTAAAACACCATTTTTTTTCTATCTCTAAAGCTTTGTTTTGTTTTCATGTGTATAAGACTGCATTACAGTGAGACTGAGCCCCATGGAGTTTTAGAGAAATCCCTTCGAGCACCCATGAAAGCCGCACTGCCCACACTCAAGATTCCTGTTGCTCACTGCTCTAATGAAACACCAGGAAGCAGAAGTTGATAAATGGAAGTGAATTTGTCCAAGACTGGCCAGGAGGAAAATGGAAAGGACTTTTCTAAGTCAAACTTCCATTTTTGGCAGAGGGGTCAGGTGTTGAGGGCTTTTATGGGTGACACTAAGAAAATGTTTGAGGAAAACTCTGCTCTGGCTGAAGTCTTCCCTCTTCATTTTCGTGGGGTGTGTGTGTGTGTGTGTGTGTGTGTGTGTGTGTGCTGTGTGTGTGTATTTTAAAGTTAAAGTTACCCCAGATTTCCTATGAGGTAGTGCCTGTCTTCTTTTTATACAAATATACTACCTTTCTTTGAGCCATTGATACCCATGTTGTCCCCACACTCATGGATTAGAAACATCTCAAAGACTGAGTCCCAATACACTGACTGTTCTTCGCTTGTTGATAACATGCCTTTTGTCTCAACAACCACTTTGTTTCATGCTGTGTTGGAATTCCATTTCATGGCTCAACACAGCCAGATCCAGTGGATGATGCAGGATCCCTCGTGTCGACTTCAGCCTCAGTCTTGAACTCACAGAACGACATGCATTTGCTAGTTGTATAAATAGACTTACCAGGCTACAAATGCTTTAAGAATGATGACAGTGACTGCCACTGTTTATTTTTCTTTTTTCTTTGTGTTATTGTATTGATTTCTTGTGAAGATAAAACTATTAAGAGAAATTGCTTGTGCTTCACTGAACTGGCTACAGAATGTAGAGCTAGTGGTGACACTTGTTTAGTATTTACTTCCCAGAGTGTAGACTCCCGAGGTGATGGAGCTCTGTCTATACAAAAAGAGCTGAGAACCAGGAACCCTGCCTTCCAAATCTGTGGGGGGCATTAAATTAGGTCATGTTTTAAGTTTCATCTCTGAGAGCTTGTGATTTTTGTACATCTAGTGATTAGCTGTAAGGCTTGCATATATTATGAAATTAATGAATGTTTACTGAGTTGAATTTAGTTAATCACTATTTATTATTTGTCAAGTGTCATTGACTCGACACATCATTTAGCTTCTTGGGGATGATTGGTTTCTTTAATTGTTTCTCTTAGGAGATGTAGAGTGACCATGTACACTTCATGATTCTAAGGATGACTCATGATAATAGCAATGGTAATAGATACAGATTGAGTGTTTACTATGTCTTCAGTATATGTTAGGTATTTAAAAAGTTATTCCTTAAGGCAAATTTCTGAGAGATGTACAACCATCAACCTTATAATGTTCTTAAATTATAATCTTAATATAATTAACCTTCTATCTCTTATAGCAGAAGAGATTTATATACTAATTAACTGAATATGTTCATAATAAGTGACATGAATGATACAGCTAATAGATGGTGTATCTAGCAGTTCAGCTTTGCTCCAAACATAGCTGCCAGATGAGGGAACTAAAATGCAGGATGATGAGCTAAATTTGAATCTTATATAGATCATAGGTAATTACTGTAAGAATGTCTCATGCCTCCTGCCATCAGGCTATTTCGACTCCATGGTGGGTGATATTCTGTTTTAACCACCAGATTGTAGTTCCATCAGACAAAATTGCTTTAAAGAAAGCCACATTCAAACGGGGCTCTTGTTTCCTACAGTGTACTTGACATTCTATTCTGTAGGAATGAGAGCAATTTTAGTACTAATTGGCAAAAAGATACAAAATGAGACAATGTGATATCAGGAAAATGGCTCACATATCATGGTGTTGCAAACTTACTCTTATCCTGTATCCTTTACATATGAGAAGTGTGTGTGTGTGTGTGTGTTTCTTTCATGAATCTTCTTTATGCTTCTGGGGATTTATATTTAAATTACAGTATGAAACAAATTGATTTTTTCCTTTTTTAAACTTATTTATTTATTAAAAATTACCACCTCCTCCCATCCTCCCATTTCCCTCCC
>LOJH01012310.1:7772-25709 GCA_001685095.1 Ellobius talpinus
GCGCGCGCGCGCACACACACACACACACACACACACACACACACACACACACTAAGTGCAGGGCTCTTGGAGGCCAGAAGAGGCCATCAAATCCCTGAGAGCTGGACTTACAGGCGGCTGTGAGCTGTCTAAAGTGGGTCCTAAGACTAGAACCTAGATTCCCTGCGAGATTGGAACATGCTCCTAAACTGATGAGCTATGTCTTCAACCTTGTATGTTTATTTCTCACCCTCGCCTGAGTTGTCTTTAGGAAAACACACACTGTCTTTGTAGGCAACGTTATCTGGATCAGTTGCATGGACATTTCTGATGCTCAGTCATCAGGAGATGTGGGCTAGACCACAGAGGATACGTTTCTTTCCATTCCAGTTTCACCCTCTGCTTTCCCTCCTGCCTTGCTTGCTTAAACCCCAGCCATGCTGCTGCTCCTTCCAGGACTCTGGAGGGTGTGTCCTCTCTTTGTCCTTGGTTCTAGAGATCAAGGCCTAGAGGCTATGGATAAAGGACAGGGGTGACTCAGTGTCTCTTGCTGTACCATTTATGAAATGTCTTGCCTGGAATAAGGGCTGGGGTTGCTTCAAGTATATAAATTAGAGACAACCTACCTCCAAGTCCCTTGAGTTGAGCCTCTTCTGTACCCTGGAAACTCTCCAGGGAGCAAGTCACCAACTCCACTATCTTTACCCAAGGAAGGAGGGTAGAATATAGGCTTTGGGGTTGAGACAGTGCAGCAAGCCATGAAACCTCAGAGTCAAACCACAGTCCAGTCCTCAGAACAGTTCATCCCTGTCACGTGCAGCTTTTCAGCTTGACATCATAAGCTGGAGGGAGGAGAGCTGGGAGCTCATTACCATGGGTGTCTTGGAAAGTTTGGGGGCGAGTTCTGCATTAATTAAGCCTCATTTGAATGATGAACACATGTTATTTATTTTCTTGGAGAGCTGCTCCAAGGGAAGCAGCAAGGCTGCTCCTGCAGGAAGCCTGGTGGCTGTGGGCCTGCCGCCCTTCACTGGGGGAGGGAGGGGGAGGCAAGGGTGCTATTTTAAACTCTCTGTTATTGCAGGGAACACCCATAGCTGGAACACTGTGGAGCGGTTGTCAGCTGTTTCTATGAGAAGTGGCCTGAGGTCAGTCAGCATCTTCTCCAGCCCTCCCAACACCGTTCTTTGCTGTGCATATGAGATGGTCCAAAAATCTTCCCATCTCATTTTCCCAAATCATGTGCTCTTGGTCTGCCATGGGGCCAAGCAGAAGGATGAACTTGTGGTCATGTGGCCACCTCACTGGTCACAGGAAGAATGGTGGTCTGACTCCAAACACCCAGATCTGCCCAATGTCATCCTGGGTGCTGAGAAGGAATGAGCTTTTCTGAACTGGAAAGCAATGACGTATTCTCCAGTAGCTATGGGTATTTGAATGTGATCAGGGCTCACAATCCAGGCAGGGGAAAACAAGTGTCCCCTGTGCTTTTTCCCTGTGAGTTTCTACAAGAGGCTGTGTAGAGTGACTGTGTCACTCACACGGAATGGAAAGAAATGAGCCAGATTCCCACAGCTCTGTAATTTAATCACACACCTTCATGCTTTTGGCTACATCCAGTGATCTTCCTCCTCAAAACTGCTTGCCTATCAATCCAGGCCAGAGTTCAGAGCCATAAACAAAAGCGCTGGAGCCTCAAGCCTGGCTCTGTGAGTATGCGTCTCAACAGTACACACACACACTAGCACTCACGAGAATGGACCTTTGAGCTGCACAGTGTGGCATCAGGATGTTGCAGAGAATGTGTGGGGCTGTGTGTGCATGCCAATTTTATACTTCAGGGAGATACACAGCAATCAGGACTTGCTTCCTATTCTTCGGAGCTACCTAGTCCCAATTAGTGTTCTTCGTACAATCATCATGGGTCTTTAAACAAGATTTGAAACAATGCTGTAGTTATTATATAGATGAAGAACCCCCAACTGGGTAGTTCATGGGATTGTTCAGCTGTCCTCAGCACCATGACACCTCCACCTGCCTCAAGGGCCCAGCCCATCCTTACCCGGTCCAGGCTGCTTTCCCAATCTTGCTCTCCACAGGACCTTCCTGTACTTAGGAACTTCCTCGGTGTTCTCAGTACCACCAACCCTGGCATCTTCTCCACTGATAGTTTGGAACCTTGAGGATCGGCATCAAGTCCCCCGTAGAACTTTGTAAGCTAAGCATCTTCAGGGATAGCATATAGAGTTTGGGGCTTCGAGAGATGATTCAGCCATTAGAGCACTTGTTACTCTCACTGAGGACCCAGGTTCTATTCCCAGTGTCCACGTGATGACTCACTTTCTTCTGTTAACCAATTTCGGGGTATCTAATGTCCTCTTTAGACCTCTTCAGACACATATATACATGTAGTCAAATCATGCATCAAATAATATAAATAAATCAAAATCAAAAACTGTACAGGTTATGTATGGGCTTTGGATTTTGGGCCTGGGCGATGCTGGGTGTGGATCCCAACAACTCTTTTTTGGTGGGGGAAGGACACCAGGGGCCTTAGGACAGGGTGACTGCAGGTGAGGGAGCACAGCACTGTTGTGCCAGTACAATGTTCCTTCCCAGTTGAGGGTACCCATTTCATGGATCTGCTGGTGTACAGGGAAATGTGGGCAAAGGTCTCAGCACTGAACTTGGATGGTCAGCTCTATGGGAAGGTGGCAGGTGAATGACTATGTCTTTCTTCAAATACAACGAAAAAACTTCTTTTTCTGTATTCTCTGTCAGCATAGAATCCTGAAAACCCCAATAGTCAAGATGAACTTAATTCAAAAGGCATTACAATTGAGATGGGGTGAGCTGACAGTTCATTAAGGAAATACTTGATGAGCCAAGGAAAGGTGCTAAATTTAACATTATAAACACAATTAATGAGCAGGGTTACTGGAAATTCATAAAAGAAAACAAGAACACAACTCCCAGCCCTCATCTTTGTCGGCCTGGCAAGCTGCTGACAGTTTGGCCTGATTTGTTTGTGTTAAATGGTTGAGGTCCAGGTTTGCCCACATGGCTGGTGTTAAAATCTCTGATCCAAATTCAACAGGAATAACTTTATACTTGTATACACACCTTCCTAATGCTTTAGTCAGTTTAGCTGGTGTGAGCTTGGGGTTTGCCATCCAGTCACGGATGAAGAAGTTTAATGCATTTCTGCTCTTAAAAAAACAAAAAATAAAAAACCCAACAAATTATTTTTTTTAAAAAAAAGCCCTAACAAATATTCACTAGAAAAGAAAACTGGAATGTGTGTTGACTGCCAGGTACTTGTTTCTGCCTCTGGAGGCTTGTTGTATTAGTCAGGGGTCCCAGGGGAACTGAACTGATAGAATTTATTTGATGGGCCTACCGGACACTGTCTGGATAGTCTAGCAATGGTGGTCTCACATGAGAGGCTGAGAATCCCATGGCTGCTCGGTCCATGATACTACATCTGCTACATCCATGATGCTTCCAATCTGGTGCTCAAGGCCTGTGAGTTTCCGGGAGCTCCTATTGGTCTTCAGTCTACAGTGGGATTTCAAGGAAGGAGGCTCTAATATTGGCAAAGGAATGCATCAGCCACAGGATAGATGAACTTGTCAGCGAGAGTGGAGGCAAACAGGCAAAGAGCAAAGCTTCCTTCTTCCAAAGCCTTTAATCTTGGCTGCCACCAAAGATATCACCCACATTTAGGGTGAGTCTTCCCAACTCAAATAATCTGATTAAGAAATCCCTCACAGGAGTGCCCAGAGGCATGCATTTTAATTGAGTTCAGATCAATGAAGTTGGCAACTAAGTTTAATGATTATGTCTATCATCTCTTCCATAATATCTTCTGGTTCACCTTAAATTTTGAGCTAGAGATGAACAGAGCCATGTCATAGTGCTTAGTCTGAGGGGCATTCTTCTGCGTTCAGCTCTGATTACAAAGCAGAAACATACTGCATGTTCACTCCACTCCTAACTGTGCCCTGTGTCACACAGGAACAAGCCAGCTTACTATCACTGAAGTCCCAGAGACTGGATGGCTGATGAGGAGGTTGAGAGGCCATGATCAGGGCCGTGACAGATTTCCTGAAGGCTGCTACCTAAACGGAGTATATTCTCCTGTGGTGGGAAGATTTAGCTTAACACTGAGGAGGACTCTATCTTCAGGACTACTGAAGTCATCCCCTTCAAAGATCTGCCTCCCAACGTCATCATCATAGGTATCAGGACCTCAGCATCTTACCTGGTGGCTGTGGGGGGGAGCAATAAGCATTTAGACCATAGCAACCTCTATAGATGGAAATGGTTCTCCTTCTTCAGCTCACATGGACACACCAGGCTTCCATGTGAAGGCAGAACAGGCAACATAAATCCTAAGCATGGCCCACTTATGTCTCCTTGACACTGATACTTCCCTCATCCTGCACCAACTGCCCTGGTGTGCACCAGAGCTCAGCTTCCGTGATGTCAGCCACTCAGAAACCACATCTACAACATTTTAAGTCTGTTTGTTTGTTAGAGGTGATGGCTTAGTTGGCAAAATACTTGCTGCATAAGCTTGAGTACCTGGGTTCTATCCCCAGAGCCCACTTAAAACCGTAGAGTGGTAGCATGCACTTCTAACCCCAGCAACAGGGAGAGAGAGACCTAGGGTTCTCTAAAATTCACTGGCAAGCTTATAACTAGCAAGCCAGGCCCCAGTGAGAGACTCTACCTCAAAAAACAAGATAGGTGTTGGCAGGGTGGCTCAGCATGAAAGGAAGGGCACTTGCTACCAAGTCTGACTACCTGAATTCAATTCCCAAGACTCACCAGGTAGAAGAGAGAGCTGACTCCTGCAAGTTATCCTCTGATCCCTACATCTGTGCTGTGGCGAGTGTATCCCCCAAAAATAAGTAAATAAAATTATTTTTAAAATTTAATAAAGCAAGATGAATGGCTCTAGAGGAATGACACTGAAGGTTGCCCTCTGACCTCTACATGCCTGCAGACATGTGAGTAAACACACACACACACACACACACTTGCTTTGGTACGCATTCTCATCTGGAACTTTATTTGGAGTGGTAGGGACAGCTTCAGACAGAAATAAGCTTAGGTGTCTTAAATGAGAAACAAGCTTAGGATGTTTTGTAGGAAATATGATGACATAAGCTCGGGTTTCTGTTGAGTTCGCCTTGAATTAATGGAGACACAGTTCTCAGCTTTCCCTAATAGGCTCTGGGTTGTCCCGAAGGTTTTAAAAGCTGTCAAATGTTCTTTTCAAAACTTTCTCTTCTCAAAGCTCCAAATTCCCACTCCTTGTGTAACACCCTTATGATGTTGAAATCACACTGGCCTGGCCATTTGTCTCGTTAATTAATATTTTCTTTTAAAGCCCACTGCTTGTGATGGGAGAGGTAACTCAGTGTTCAAGCTGAGGACCTGAATCTGAGCCCGGAAACAGCATCAAAAACTGAGCAAGGATGTATGTGCTTGTAATCTCAGAGCTGGGGAGGCAGAGACAGAGAATCTCTGGGGTTTACTGCCAGCCAGTCTGGCCTGAGTGGTGAGATCCAGGCCAGGGAGAGAGACTGTGTCAAAACCAAGGTGGTCCTCTGGCCTCCACGTCACACACATGAACACATACACACACACACACAAATGGGTAAAACACATTATTAAACATCCATGCACGTAGTGGATTTTCTTCATAAAAGCCCAAAGTATTTTCTTTAAATAGAAGATAGTTGCGAAAACAGATGCAATGGAATACCAGTTGTCATGGAATGAGCCTGGCACCTCTTCATTGCAAGGGGACACCAGACACCAGAGTGTGAGGAACGAGCAGGGAGAGACTGAGACACACAGAGCAAACAAGGACAGGATGTCCCCTTGAAGTGTAGTGTGTCCCCAAATGACTGGGAAGGGAAGACACTTCTTTGCTGAGCTGCTAAACTCCATTTAAATAACATTGGCAACCACCTGGCCTGTTACCTAAAATTGTCTCTGCTGCCATCAGATGCATGAGCCCTATATTTTGTGGCTGATGATGAACCTTCATTCAATAGCAAGTTCTGTTTGGCTTTTAGGTGTGAACCGTCTACCTGTTCCTTCATCCAGGATAGGCATCCTGCTTAGTTGGAACCAGTCATGGGAACGTCATTCCTCAGTGCCCGTTGCTGGTGTTAGGGTGTATCACATGACTCCCTGAGACACACCACAAATCTGCTGCTGAAAGATTTTTCTGTCTGTCAAAAGGGGAAGCTATATAAGACAGTCCCATCTCTGTACCTTTTTCCTCTCACCCAGTGCTTTGCGTTCTGTGCCAGGAGGGTGTGCTGTGCTGTCTGGATATGCAGCATCTATCTTGTGACTGTGAGGTAGAAGCCTGCACACTATAGCCAATCCACCAAAGTTGTAGGATGAGAGAGATGGATGAGCTGGGAGCCCTGTGGCGTTGCTGGACTCTTGAACCAACTGTACGTGTACTTTATTTAGTGTTTCCTCTCAAGTAAATCACAGCCTCCGGATTAAGGGATACTGATCCGTTTATATTACCATGGCAAAACGCATTCCCAGCAGATGTATTTATCCTGTTTGCCCTTTTAAGGCCAGAATTATTGCCAACCTCTCATTTGAACTCACCTGTGCCCTGCCATCCTATACCCCCTTTTCCTTGACTTATGCACAGTCTTAGCCATTCTCTGGGCCCTCCTTAGTAACTAACCACCACACACTTGAATAAGGGTCAATTTCTGAGTGCATCAATGTCCCAAGAATTAATGATACCACAATTGAAACACATTACACTAACCACAATAGGGTGTTATTTAGAGTGTGTCTGGCCAAAGAAGAGGGAAGCCAATATAATTTTAAAGTTACATTCCTTTATATCCCCCTATCTGTTAAATGTTTGATAATTACCTGCTAAATACCTGACCATCTTCAGGACCACACAGGTGGATACCCACCCTGCCCTATCTTTATGCTTACTACGGGTGCTAGACCACACAAGATAATCATCTCCTCCATCTTCATGGTTACTATGGATGTTCAATTACACCTTGCTGCCTGAAGGTACTTTGTTTCTTTGTGGAGGTTGTCATGTTGAGACAACCTGGTGCTGGGAGGCTGCCAGGAGGATCTCTGGGGTTCTCTGGCCGGCCAGCCAGATTGATGTGCTTGAGATAAAAGTCAGAGACCTTGTCTCAGGAAAACCAAACATGGCAGCGAGGAGCTGTACTGACTTCCCGTCTGCTGTGCTAAAATTCTGGCCAAAACCAACCCAGGGAGGAAAGGGTTTACTTCACCTTACAATGTCTTGATCACCACCCATCACTGAGGGAAGTCAAGGCAGGAGCCTAGAGTCAGGGACTGGAACAAAGACCACGAGGAGCACTGGTTACTGGCTAGCTCCCCATGGCTTCCTCAATTTGCTTTCTTACATAACCAGGACCACCAGCCCAGAGGTTGGTGCCCTCCATCGTGGGCTGGGCTCTCCCATATCAATCATTAATCCAAAGATCCTCATAGGTTTGCCTATATACTAACCAGATGGTGGCAAACCCTCAACCGAGGGTCCTTCTTTCCAGATGTATCAACATGACAACTGAAGCCGGTGACTGAGGAAGATTGACCTCTGACCTCCCATGGAGATGCACCCACACACAAAAATCATGCATACACGTATGTACGTATTTATTTATTTATTTCCACCACAGGATAGTTGTGTATGAGGCAGACAGAGTGGAAATTGGGGCAAGCATGTTAAAGAAAAGCAGGTACTCGTCAGCACCCCGGAGCACTCCCTTCTTTCCTCTCAGGATGAGACAGCAGCTACAGTGTCCTCTGCCTCACTCTGTAGGGTTTCTCAAGCACAAGCTCTGAAACAGTAGCATTTCCCCAACTCTTTGTTCCTTAGAATGCAGTGATGAGCATTAAGTGGAAAAATGGGACTGAAGTACAGACGGAGGGTTAAAGTCATCCTCTTCTAATGAGAGACACCTGTTTATTCCTGTTTGCTAATTGTGCATTCATATGAGAGATAGGATTCTTTTTTTCCTTTTTACTTTTTTCTTTTTCTTTTTTAAGCAAAGTAGAAATAGAATAAGAAAGGATGAACCCAGAAGTGATTGCTGGTCCTCTGGGAAAATGACAGAATCAGTTCCAGGAAAGTCGTGTTTGGTGACTTGAGCTGTGTGTTATTTCATGAACTCAGGATCTTATTTGAATTTTGGTTTAGCATGCATGCTGCACTCATGCTGCCCTTCCATCTTGCGAAGACATTGTGTTTCACACTCCCAGACTGTTCTTCCTTCCTCTGACACATTCAGCCTCTATCCAGGTGCTAAGCACAGGTTGGTGGTGGGGTCATACATAGTCCCTTCTTTGGTGAGCCTGTGTGAGAGCAGGAGACAGGGGCAAGCTACTAGTGCAGACCCTTTCATTCAAGTGACAGCTTTATAATGTTTTATTTATTAGGAAAGAGTATTTTGCATTTATTTAGTTTGCGTGCATGCATGTTGTGTGTGTGTGCACGCGCGCACGCATGTGCGCATGCCAACCACAGCACATGTGTGAAGGTCAGACAAAAAATTTTGGAGTTGGTTCACTCCCTTGACATTGTGGGACCCGGAATAATTTGGGTTCTCAGGCCTGGTAGCGAAGGCCTTAACCTGCAGAGCCTTCTCACCAGCCTGGAACAAAACCATTTACCAAAGGAGGCAATTGGCCACTTTGAATAAGTTTTTTTTAGATCTCTTTTATTATTGTTTGAGAATTTTACACATGCGTATAATGTGGGTTGATCAAATACAGTCCTAGTTCCCTCCCCTCCAGTTCCTGCTTTGAAAAGTCTGAGTGTTAGGGTTTCCAGATGGAAGATCACCTTGGTGGATGGGGGCTGAGGAATGCTGAAAGGCTCACACCATGCAACAGACCTCACACAAGAGATTTCTTGGGGGCGGGGGATGGAGTTTGCCTCTGAGTGAGGATGAGAAGGGGGAGCTGTGATGGTGGGGACTTGACAAAGGGTGGTGACAGTGGAAATGTGTCACGTTTGGTGCCTGGCAATGACGTGTCTGCTGGCGTTGAGTCTCGGAAGGCAGACTGGGGGAGCACCTGGCCCCTAACACTGAGTTATAGAAAATGTCTGCAGAAGTCTGGCTTTGGGAGCCCCAGGTCCAGTCTGGGCTGCTCACACCAGCCATTGACAAAATGCTTCCAAGGAGACCTGGTGATTAGCAGGACCATTAGCCACTTAGTGGGTGGAAAATGTCCCATTATTTCCTTTTTAATTGTCTAAATAAGCCCCATGGGATGCAGAGGGACAATCTGATCATTTCAGAAATGCCTTCAGTCCCCTTGACATCTGCCTCCCCACCACCACCCAGTGCAATGCTCAGCCGAGAGGGCTCTGAGCTTTGGTGTGGACCATTCCCGGCGATGCTGGGCATTTCTGTATTTGTGTGAAGACGCGGGGTGGTGGGGGCTGTGATACAGAGTATGGCTCCTGGCTTTCCGGATTTCACAGGGAGAGAATTCTAGTCTTTCTCTCTGTGCTCTTGTTCGACAGGGTGTCAGAGAGGCTATCGGCGTTCCCATTAGCAGCTGATTGCTACTCCTGGTTCATTACCTTCTCACCCATCTAGGAGTCTGGCCTCCAAGGTCTGCCCTTCAGACTCTTTGTCTCTAGTCCAGGGTGGGGGCACAGAATGGGTGGGTCTCCTGAATCAAGGGTGAGTGTGAATTTGGGGCAACCACAGGGCTACCTCATTTTTGATAACTGGATTTACCTTCTCTGAGATTTCTCCCTCCTCTCCTTCCTTCCTGCCCCCCCTCCTTCCACACTTCTCCATGATGAAGATAATTGCTTCATTGCATCTTATTATTAAATACAACAGAGGCAAAGGCATATATAAGTCAATGGAACCTTGTGGCCACATTGCTTTCAGGAAACAAAGACAGCAGAGGCAGGCCTCCCCCTCTGGCTCCCTCTGGTGTCTTCCTCTTCTGTTCAAGGTTGAATGTGGAATGCCCCCTAGAGGCTGTAAACAAAAATACAGCTCTCATGTTAAGGGACTAGAGATAATTTATTCTGGAGCCATTTTGAATGAACATAGACCCAGGAATACAGATCTAGGTTACCCCAGATTCTATGTTCTAATGCGACAGCTGACTCATGCAGTTTTTATAGTTTTACTGAACAAAGAAAGTCATAAATCAAGGCAAGTTTAAAATACATTGGTGGGTATATCAGAGAGGCGATTACAGCAAGATGGGGGAAGCTTCCCTATAGGCCCAAGATGTGACATTCTGAGCTTTTGGGTTCGTGGTAACTAGGGGTCTGCTGAGTTAATAGGCTTCAAAAGGTTATTAATCTATGATATAGGACGTTAGTTCTGACACAGAGGAGGGAAAAGGCTTGGGGGCTAAAACTAGTCTGAGATCACATGATTAGCCTCTGGATCAGCAACATTCCAACCCTTCCTCATGACTGCAGTTCTAACCATCCTGCCAGTCTTCACAGACAGCTTCTTCCCAGAAATTCTCGTTTAAAAGGCACATGTGTTGAAACGCTTAGACCTGAGTTGCTGGCACTGTTTTGCAGAGGGATTGTGGGACATTTTTGGACGTGGTGACTGGGTAGCAGACACAGAGCCCCAGGATCAGAGTGCGAGGGTTATAATCCAGCCCTGACTCTCGCCTGGTTCTCTATCTCCTGGGACTGCTGTGCGTGGCTGCCAAAGGCTTGTGCTACCATTTGTTCCCCCATACTTCGTAAACCATGATCCTTAGTCAGCCTCTCTGTCCTTAGGTTGCGTCTGTCAGGAATTTTGTTACACCAATGAAGAAATTAATTAGCACTGTTAATAGCAGTTCAACTGAAGTCAGTCTGGAGAGACTCCGATGCTGTTCCTGGCTTGGTGCAGGAGTTGGTCAACCCTGTTGTCTCCTTTCAGTACGATGAGTTGAAACCTTGCACTTAAGTGTCTATGTGTGACATTATTTGGAAGTAACATCTTAACCATCGTGACTGAAAAAGGCTGAGCCCATCTGGACCGTACTTGGTTCCTATTCCATTGTTGATGACTTCTGAGGTCCTGTGGAGGATGTGTCTGCAATACAAAGGACCACAAGGATGGAGGTAACCAGCGGTAATAAAGTGAGGGGCAGGGCGCTATCAGAGCGGGCACAGCCCTACTGACAATTGATTTTAGATATGCGCCCTCCGGAATGCTGAGAGAATAGGCATCTGTTGTGACATCCCCCATACATGGCATGTGTTGTAGACACTTTAGGGCACTCATGCTGGATCCCTTGATGCTCTTCAACTTAGTCAAAGTCAAGGCAGGGAAGGGGTATGAAATGGCCACACAAAAGGGGAGGTACCCGACCTGAGATGCCCCATGTAGGGACTGTCATAGCTTTCTGCTTTCCGGGTTATATTTCTCAGGACCCACATGTTGACAAGACCCTATCCTCTTGTAGGTGTTAGCCTTGATGTGATGAGCAGCTGCCAATCTTTGTGGGATGTCTGCAGCTGGAGCCACTGCTGCAGCTCCTCCTGGGATGGTGGCACTGCTCATACATGACTATCCCTCTGTCGTCATGCTAGACAAAAGGTAAATATGCCAAGCCACAGCGCTGCTCACTGAGGCTCTCCTTCCATCCCTTCTCGCTGTTTTTCACTGCCTGAGGATTCAGTGTGTGCAGAGTTCTGATGACTATTCACAGCCAGGTGAGCCTCTCTCTCTTCCTTTCTCCAAAGCTTCATGTCCTGCCAGCACAGAGGAGAGATGGCTGTTGCTCTAGTCAGTCTGTCAGTGGCCTCTTGGATGGACGCTTCTCAGAGCTGCTTAAAGGGGCAGACCTGGTGGACTTCTGCTTGTGAAGGTGAGTCCATGTTGCTGAGATGGGAGGAGGCAGCAGCCAGAGGCTTGGAGCTGAGCCCAGCTCACTCTGGACTGCCTTTGCCACTGGGGCATCTTCTTTACTCCGTGTGTCCTCAGTTTTGGTTAGCAGCCCTCTGGACCCTCCTTGTTCATGGTTTGCAATTTTGAGCAAATGTTGAAGTAACCCTGGGGAAGGGGTGGATCTAGGAGATGTAGGGCTCAAATAAACTGCAGCTTTCTCTCCCTCTCTCCCTTTGTCCCTCCTTCCCTCCTTCTTTCTTTCTAAACATTTTTTAATTGAAAATAGATTCTTTTCTCATACAAGGTATCCCAGACCACAGTTCCTTTTCCTCCACTCTTCCCATCTCTCCTGTCCCCCAGATCCACCTCCTGTCTCTTTCCTCTTCAGAAAAGAACAAGCCTCCCAAGAGATGACAGCCAAACGTTTGCTAAACAAGATACAATAAAACAAGGCAAAAAGCCCTTTTATTCAGGCTGGATAAGGCAACCCAATAGGAAGAAAAGAGTCTTAAGAGCAAGCAAAAGAATCAGAGAAACACCTACTCTCACTGTTAGGAGTTCCACAAACACCAAGTTAACAGCCATGACTTATGGCGTGGTTCCCTGCTCTCATGTGCAAGCTTAGCTTACTCCTCTCTGGGCTTCTTGCATCTCCTCCTTCAAGGTGGGGGAGTTGGACAAAAATCCTGGCTGCTTCACCCAGAGTGCCTTAGGCCTTAGCATGTGCTGCTGGGGAAACAAAGGCCATTCCTAACAATACCCTCTCCCCTATCATTTATTTATTCATGGGTTGTGTCAGGATTCCATCTGAATTGAAGCATTCACTGCTGGAGAGAGGGAGGGAGCTCAGAAGGTTCGAGAAGCTTAGGAAACATTCAAGGTTTAGGATGCTCAGAAGGCTCAGATTCACGGGCCCCTCTCCAAAGTTATAAGCAGGGAATGATTGCCCTGATGGATGAGGGGCAGCCATGGTGAAGGGGGTTCTTGCATGGAGCTGCCTGCAAGTTAGGCTGCTAGCTTCAGGATGTAGCTTTTGTTGGCTTATTTTTTGAGACAGGGTTTATCGGTAAGCTTTTGAACCTGTCCTGGAACTTACTCTGTAGACCAGGCTGGCCTTGAACTCACAGAGATTCGCCTGCCTCTGCTTCCCTAGTGCTGGGATGCTTTTGACTGATGTAGTTTTCTGAACCACTCATACTCATGTGAGAAGCCATAAGTGGACATGTTTGAAACGGTTTGTTGTTGGTGGCATATCTGGTTGGGGTGAATGCACACTGTTCAGGTCTACCCAGGAGAAGTCATGTGACACAGGCTGCTAGACACTTATGTAGCTGAAGTTCCCTTATGTTAATGTGACTGGAACTGGGCAGTGACTGAAAGAAGCCATGTTGACTCCCACACCAACAGAGTGAAGCTGATGTTGGACCTAGGGTCTGAAAGACACTGGGAAGGAAGGGTGCTCCCCTTTGTGCTGGTCTGTACATCTACAGGCAGACGGCCATCCTACAATCCACATCTACACTGATTAGCTTTGGCTGGATCAATACTCCAGGAACCCACCATATTGTAATGACCTCACTGGTTGCAGAGAGGACAGAATGTTGCTTAAAGTTAAAAGAAAAGTCTCACTAGTGCGGGGAGAGGAACTTTCCTCTCTCTTGGATCCTTGAGCTGAGCTCAGGTCTCCTGGGACCCACAGTTCCGACTTCAGTGCTCACTGAAGTTTAGGTCAAATGTAGTCACTGGTTATGGCTCCCTCTCTGCTAATAAGGTGATACATTTTTAATTTCTGCCATGATGAAATTAACATTTTGTTATGGGAGCATGTTTTCATCTTGTGATGTGCAGTTCTGACCCATGAAGGCACAAAGAAATCATAATCATCTATTTCCACCTCTCTGCTGGAATATAATGCATGTTTCATGTGGAGAAGTGAGTCCCCTTGTAACACAAGTTATGTTCTGATAGGGAAGGGGGACTTCCATATTGTTCTGTAGTACCATCTATCTGTCTGTTGTCTGTCTGTCTGTCTAATCTACTTATCTAGTATCTATCTATCATTTATTTATCTAATGTGTGTGTACATAGATGCATATGTGTGTGTATATAGATGTATATGTGTGTGCAAGTGTGTATATGCATATCTACATGTGGGTAGAGGCAGAGAACACTCTATGTCTCTTAGAGTAAACTTACGCACAGTCTACCCTGTGTTTTTGGGTCAGGATCTCTCATTGGCCTGGAAACGATCAATTAAGCCAGATGGAGTGTACAGCAAGTCCCAGGCATCCTGTCTCTGTTTCCCTAGCTGCTATTAGAAGCCTATACCACTCGTATTTTGAGTGGCTTCTGGGAATCAAACCCAGGTCTTTATGTTTATGAGATGTCCTGGTTAGTTTTGATTGACAACTTGACACAACCTAGAATCACCTGAGAAGAGGGAATCTCAGTTGAAGAACTGCCTCTGTCAGATTGGCTTCCGGCCAAGTCTATGAGAGACTGTCTTGATTGATGATTGACGAGGGTGGGTCTAGCGTGGGTGTCACTGTTCCTAGTCCAGCGGTAGGCTTTATGAGAAAGATGACTAAGCATGGACCAGTGAGAAAGCCAGATAGTAGCATCCCTCTGTGGTTCTCACCTTGAGATCCTCTCTGGATGCCTTCAGAGCTCGACTGTGACCTGGGAGTGTAAGCCAAGTAAATACTTTCTTCCCCTAGTTGTTTTCAGCTAGAGTGTTTTTTATCACATCAATGGGGAAGCAGACAAATATGTGAGGCAGACACTTTATTGACCTAGCTACCTCCCTACATCTAACCACATGTTTTAAAAGAAAAGCTTTGGGGATGGGCACTCTCTCTAGGGAGAGTACTGAAAGAAATCATTGGAATGAAAAAGATTGCCACACAAGCTAATATATATGCATATATATATGCAAATACTTCACATGTGTAACTAGATGCACACACATGTATATGTGTATGTATGTGTGTTTTTAAAAAATTATGACTGTTTTCATGTGTATACATACATGTATGTGCATGTTCATGTGCATATGCATGTGAATTAGTGTGCCATGAATGTGTGTATACTTGTGAATGCATGTGTGTACATGTGTGCACATATTATTTGATGCTACTGAGTCTAGTCCTCTACTCCATGCCTGGCCTGCTTCTTATATACCGCTCTAGATGGAGCTGGGTGTCTTCTGATTCTGGTAGGAAATGATGGACAGAAAGAGAATATGAGCATAGACTAGAGACCCCAGCAAAGTTCATATGCACATGCTGGGTGTGGCTCTTGACTCATCTAGCAGCAGGCGCTCTGACCTCTGGCCTGCCTATGAGCCAGAGAAGAACACCTTGTCTCTCTTCTCTCACTTCCTGGTTTCCATGAAGTCACCTCACAAGGCTCCTAGGAGACCATGCTTGTTGTCACAAGAGACAAAAGTGCTCCTGGACAGAGCAGTGGGCAAGGCATATGTCTGCTCTCCCTGAAATCCAGGTTAACACCAGCACTCCTGCTGATCACAGGAGAGAGCTGTGCTGTCCGTTGTTGGGGACATAATTGATCACTCCCACCTGCCTTATAAAGTTGGAGCCATTATCTTTCTGGTCCAGGCTTCAGATAATGGCCATACAGTGAGTTTTGCTACCACCTTTCCCCGGGAGAGAAATTTTTAGTAGATATTTATTAAAAGGCTTTTAATCCATGAGTGTGTAACCAGCTGAAATAGGTTGAAAGTGCCATTGTGACTGAACGGAGGATGTGCACAGCATCTTTATCTAATAACCACCATTTGCCATAATAAAGATTTCAGATCAAAGCTGATGAATCAGATTTTTTTCTTTAAATCTGTTTCTACCAATAGCCCTACACATCCATAACCCATTTTACTGCCGTCTCTTCTACTGAGAGTGGAGGCAAAGGCTTTCTTTTCGCTTCAATGTCCCAACAGACTCTGAATTGATTTTTTTTGACCTCTCTATATAAGGGTACTTTTAAAGCTAAACCCTCAGGCATGTTTCTGGGGTTTCTAGGAAGGTGAATGTCCCCATTGTGTTCAGTCTGGGCTCCGTTTTCACATCACAGTTTCTTATCCACATGCTCCCCTATCCCAAGTCACTTTAGACAATGTTGTACCTAATTTCTTTCATTCTTCTTTGTCAGACTTCACAGAAAGGGGCTCACCCATAAGTTCTCTGAAATAGTGGCAGAATGAGCACATCACTGGGCGACCAACAGGTGTTTTCAGAGTTGACTGGCACATCGGATGGAATATTGGTACTAATTGTTAAATCATAAACCAGACACAGAACTAAGACATCTGAAATAATATATGAGGATAGAAGAAAGAAACCCAGATTAAATAAAGGGTCAATAATACCAAGACACACACACAGACACGTGCACACACAGATAGACACATGCACACACACACATTAGACACATGCACACACACATAGACACATGCACACACACATAGACACATGCACACACACACGCACACACACACCTCTGTTCACACCCTTCTATACAAGTATACACACACTCAGGCATGCAGAGTGCCACCTTCTTCCGTGTACTGACAGTGCTCATCAATGGCTGAACTTAGTGTGGTAAAGTCTGCCTATTGGTTACTGAGCATTGCCTTGTCTCCTGGACATCTAGCACAGTGTTATTGACTGGCATCCATGGGCTGACTCCTGGTCAATGGAACGGTCTGTGTATATGACTAGCTTACTGGCAGCTTCCTTGACAGCCCTTCTTGTACTTTCTTCCCTCATCTCTTGACTAGATGTTTGGGTTCTTAGGCCCAGAGGATGGCAGGGATATGAGGAAGGGGAAGACCCAGGTCCCAAGGGACATTGTGGAACCACGTTAAGAAGATAATTGTGGCCAGAGAGGAGGTCTGACCCTGGGTTGGCAGTTTTGTATTTCAAAGGCTCTTGGCTGAACCCTTTGTTTGCTTTCTCTTCAGAGGCAGTAATTCTCCAGAGAAGCAATGCTCTCTACCACACCCCAGCTGAAAAAGAAGTTTCTTTATTGAATTTCTAAATTTTATTTTTATTTTTGATGCATGCATGTGTGTATGCACAGTTGTGCACACATATATGTGGACGTTAAAGGACTGGTATCAGGACCTCCAAGGGAGCAGAACTGAGCCAGAGACATCTGTGGGAACAGGCCTGAGTCAGCGACCTCAGCCAGAACAGGCTTGAGGCAGCAACTTCAGCCACAGCAGATCTGAGGCAGCAACCTCCACAGGAGCAGGTGCAAGGGAGCAACCACTGAGGGAGCAGGCCTGAGCCAGAGACCTTTGCAGACCAGGCACGAGATAGGGACCTCAGAGGGAGCAGGCTCAAGCTAGAGACCTCTGTGGGACTGGGCCCAAACCAGGGACCTCCATGGGAGCAAGCCCAAGCCAGGGACATCTGTGGAAACAGGCCTGAGTCAGCAACCTCAACCAGAGCAGGCCCAAGGTAATGACCTCCACAGGAACAGATACAAGAGAGCCACTGCTGAAGGAGCAGGCCCAAGCCAGAGAACTCCACCAGAGCAGGCCTGAGCCAGTAACCTCCCCTGGAGTAGACCTGAGCCCTCTGCCAGAGCAGGCCCAAGGCAGTGACCACAGTGGGAGCAGGCCCAAGCAAGCAACCTCCATGGGAGCAAGGCTGAATGACTCCCGAGATTGCAGAGTGACCTCTGGAAGTGCTGAGTGATCTCCAGGAACACCGAGTGACCTCTGGAGTGACTGGAACTGTTACCCTGACTTCACCATGAGGAGTAATCCAAGTAAGCCTTGGATCCACTGGTACTTGGAAGATTGATCACCAGAGACACAGCTCAAACTATACCAATCAGAGGAAAAGATGGGTAGACAAGGTAAGAACACACTCAACACCACAAAAAGCAACACAACACCAACAAAAACTAGTGGCCCTATAGCAGTGAGACTTGAACAAGCAAATATAGATGAAGCAGAAGGAAATGACCTAAAAAACAACTTTAGGAGAATGTTTGAGGCCCTTAAAGAGGAAAT
>LOJH01012311.1:5408-17804 GCA_001685095.1 Ellobius talpinus
GTGTGTGTGTGTGTGTGTGAGAGAGAGAGAGAGAGAGAGAGAGGAGAGAGAGAGGACCCATGCACATACACGTGAGCTAACCATAAGCTGTGTGTAAGATGAAAGTGATTTAGCAAGCATTGCACATTATTAAACATGAAGACTAACACGGACTTCCCTTACAAATGGCCACCCTTGGCATATATCTGTGGAACTGCTTCACCCAAGTCCAGCCAACATGCCACTAAGGAGTTATGAAGAATGGCATTGACATGGGAAAATCCCACAGATCTTAATTTCCCTTCTCTTGCTTCTATGCCTACCCCCACCTTTCTTCCTTCGCCAGAGACTGAAATCTGTTATTATTCCCCCCTGGGAGGTCCGTTTACACTGAATGCACATCTGGCTTAATTGGGTTGACAGCTGCTCCGGGTACTGTTGGACAGAGTCCAGCCATCCCTGCACGTCCCATTCACCTGACAGTTTAACCTTCCAGAATCGGATCTGTGGAGTGCCTGTGAACTCAAAGAGGTGTGCTTTGATTGTTTGTTAATACATGTTCATGTTCAGTCTTCCTACCCAGATCGTTATCAACAGAGACCACACCAAGATGGGAAGGCTGGGTCCTTAAAGCCAACTGGTGAACTGTAAAGCCCCCATCCGAAGAAGCCGAGACAAGGAGCCCAAAGAAGCAGAATAAGAAACCATCAGGGTGGTTGGAGAAAGGGTTGAGGGAACAAGTCCAGCTTACGGATTGAGTTTGCTTATATAAAACATTTAGGCAGTAAAAAGTGATGATAGCTATGACTGCCTTCAGCCACAGCCAACAGGGAAGGTGTTCTCAGGGTCCCCGCAGACTCGGACGGTTCCCATCCATACCGTTGTTCTCCCAGCAGCCCAACACTTTGCCCACGCGCATACGGGACAAATCAATCAGTTGCCACACCACTCGGTCTGCATTTTATATACCTTCAATCCAAGCCTTTGCAGTTGCTTTAATTCATTTGTGCATCGTTTTGCTGCACAGAGCTCCACACAGATACAGTGTGGAACATAACAACCGCCCTTAACTCCCTCCAATAAGATACAATCCAAGTTCATCAAAGCAAAGGCCAATCCAACAGACCCATCCAAAGAAGAGCAGTAAGTTTTTCCCTCCCCTGCCTACTGTGAGAGAAAGTTGTTTTATTTAACAGTTGCTCATTGCCCTCCTGGATGGTCAAGATCACAGGCTGTTTGCTTCTCACTGGAGACTTCATTGTTTTAGAAGTAACACTCTAGGGGAGGCAGGAGACAAAGGAACTCTTTCGAAACCAGGCATCCTTCAACTTACGAGAACCATGGCTTTCCATCATCATAGCAAATTTTTTCCTCTCCTTTATAATTTCATTGTCTTTTGTTCCTATACATACTTTGTGCCCAAACTGCTCTGCGGTACCTCCTCCAAGGATTCCATGTTGAAATGTATTTTGCCTCATAAACTAGGCTAAACAGAATATTATTTTTCACCTGCATGTGTTTTTGACCTTGACTTCAGATTTCAAGTCTTTCATTGTCCTGCAGGCATCTCAGGGAAACTTGATGAAGTTCATGACATGAAGCATTCAAATTTGAGCTGCGGTGTAGGTGGTGGGGGACAATGGTAGAGGAAGTCAGTAGTGGGAAGCAAGGCCACCCGGAAGAAATCCTCCCGGGTAAGAAGCAGGAGTCATGGGGCAGGCAGCTCACTCCTTCCAGCTCAGAGAGGCACTACCACTTCCCAACCGACTGAGGTCACATATCAGGCTCTTCGTGTGGACAGAAATGGACCACCCACCTCCCACTCCCACAATTGCTGCTGCTTGTGGGGAAAAATTCCCAACCTTTAGGAACTGTCCCAATCTTCCCTGCTTCGAACAGGAAGATTAATGCTGAATTCCTCATCCTTAGGCTCTAACTGGTCCATGGCAATAGAACATCCAAGGGTAAGGAAACTGAAGCCACCGTCTCCAAAGCAATTGGAGTGGCAGATTCTGGTGAATAGAAAGCTACCAAGCTCATCTTGTAAGTAGACTTCCAAGCATGAATCCATGGACTTGTTCGGACGAGGTGGGACACAGGGGGAGGCCTCCTGAGGTACACCTCCCCCACGCCACCACACCGAGCACACTCAGCAGACACTGCCAGCCTTAGGTAAAGACCTAGTTACAGCCAGATCACAATTTCCTTTTAGGGCAGAGTAGGAAACTCTCCAAGCAAACAGGGATTTTTTTTTTGATGAAAGCAATTGATGCGAGTGACTGGGGGTCATCACTGTATGACCCCCTGCAGAGGACGTCGGTAGCTCCAAGAGTCACCTCATTCCACAGGCTGGGTGCCTGGGAAGGGCTGAGAGGACTGCCCATCAGTAGCTAGTTTGCTGTAGATAAACAGGACGCCAATAAAATCCGAAGACCAAGTAAGCAGCTGCTTATTTTGTTACCAAGAGATGCTTATCTACAAGAAAACGCAGCTACTCAAAGATGGAAAGCATTTACCAAAAACTGGGGGATTGCTCACAGTGCTTCAGGAGATGGGAAACAAAAAGGTGAGTGGACGTTAAAAAAAAAAAAAACCTGATCGGTGGTCCTTTTGGCTGCTGCTCCAGCCAAGGAAGTGCACTCTACCTATGCTATTAAAAGGCGTTCTCAACCTTCTCTTGAATCCACTTTGGATCTATCTCCTCGGAGCAGAGAACGCTTGTCTCTATTTTTCCGTGGGACGACCATCCAGTCTGCACCACTATCAGGATAAGTGACATTTTTTTTCCTTTGATATTTTTCAAATTTGTATACAACTCAGCTCCATTGTCGGCTTTAGTTTCTAGAAATATAAATAAATAACCACACAATAAAATTTTATGATCTAATCACACATCCTGCCTGAGGTATTAGTCACGGGGCAGGAGTGGGGCATGCTGGGGCTTAAATCACTGGGCAGGACAGCTGACATGCGCAGTGCAGCCTTTCTGCCCGCCCCCTGTTAATTAATACATTTAACAAAGACTGAAGCTATCCCCAAACAACAACACCCTTCTGTTCCTTTGGCCCCCCTCCCCTGCACCCCCTCAGGCTCCCTCTGTAGGTGCTGTTTCCTCAGTAATTAAAGGCAACAAAGTCAGGCCCAAGTAATCCCACACCTGTCAGGGGTTTAGGGGCCTGAGAGAGAGCCCCACCACCGCCGCCATCCCTGGCTCCTACAGTCTGCTCATGCTGTGACAGCAAGTTCTTCCCAACTGGAGAGGCATTTCTTCAAGCCTCCCGATGTCTCTTGTCACGCAAAGCCACTGCCAATACATTTCTGGGAGCCACCTCCTAATTTTCAGTTACTCGTTTTCAAAAGTTCTAGTCTTACCCATTAGGACAGAGAATCCAACTTAAGCCTGAAAAACACAGTTCAAAAAACAATAATACCAACTACTTGGTATATTTTAGACCAAACATCCAGCTGTTTGAAAACCTCTTTTTTTCTGAACTTTTATTCTCAACCCTCAGAAGTTTGGCACCGGTCTAGATACTGGGTAAGTTCTGCACTGGCATAAAAGGCCCATTTCAAAAGGAAAAGTGATGTAATTTGGGCAAGCTGAAAGAGACTGGCTTCTTTCTCAATGCCATCAAAATAAACTTTCCTCACCTCTCTACAACCTCCCCACTCAAAGGGGGGTACCTCTGAAAACACTTTTCATCCTCTTGCTAATTGTATCTAGGGTAGGATTTAGTTAGGCCACGGGGCAAAACTTGGAGGGCTCTTTCAGCGGGAGCCACCCTCAGGAGTACCTGGCCCACTGTCAGCAGCCAAGCTCTGGTCCAGAAGATGCTACCGTTTCTAAGAGAACCTCATTCCAAAGCAGAGATGCGGAGTAGATTTGCCCAAGGAATGAACCTACTTGAGGTGCCTGGCCTGAGAGCTTGAAGCGCATATCAATACCCAGGACTCGCTAGGTGTAGAGCCATAGTACCTGAATCCTGAGGCTGGACCATCACTGGTATTTTCTGGATTCTCGAGGTGGGAAATGTCCATGTAGAACAGATAAACACTCCATGAAGTGTTCAAGCATTGATCCACTTAAGCCCTCAAGACACTGGCCCTTTCTTGCCTCCTCTCTCTCTCTCTCTCTCTCTCTCTCCCCCTCCCCCCCTGCAAGAGTGAATGGCTTGGGGGACTCCACAATCCCACTACAGGTACAGACTTGGAGCGTCTCTGGGTCTCTGGTAAATTCCTCCAGTGAGGCAGACAGCATGCAGAGATGGATGCCAAGGAACAAGAGAAGCTATTGACAGATATGTATGGTAACAGCAGGTTATTCTGTAAATAAAGAGAAATTTCTGCAGCCAGAGACTCATGCCAACTCTCCTCCCAAGCCTCCTCGCCCTGTGGATGTTGCACCCAACTCCTGGTGAAGATGTAGAGAAGCCAAAGTCTTTACCCGTGAGGGTCATAACCTGGAAGGTGAGTGCAGATTAACGGCTTCTTCTCGGTGTTTGAATTCGTACAGAACTAAGCACAGACAACATTTTTGTCAAAACTTAAATCAGTATTAGTAAGCATTGCTGTTTTTCAGGGTCAAGGGCTGGAGAGATGGCTCACCTGTTGAGAGCACTTGTTGCTCTTCTAACAACCACGTGAAGCAACTCGCAGCTGTCTGTAACTCCAGCTCTGGGGGATCTGGGACCTCTGGGCTATGCAGGCACCCACACTCCCTGGTACACACCCACACTCCCTGGTACACGCCCACATGCACACATAAGTACACACGTACACATCAGTAAAAACAAAACTCAACAGTTGTTATGACTCTTGTTCATTTCTCATTGTACAGTGAATAATGAGAACTGAGTGTTCAAGGGCCCAGACATCATCACCAAGATTATACACATTGTTTACCAGCTAAGTGACTGGGGGTGGGAGTTGGGGAAACTGCTTATCACTTCTGCACACAAATGATGAGCGAGAGTCTAGATTTTTCAAGTTTCATGAACCTCAAGTGTTAGGCTGCCGTGTTTCGTAGATCATTTAAATGAATATGTGGCGAAGCCCCTGGAAGGGTTTGTGTGGAAAAATGATAACTCACTTTGCGTTTTTAAATGTCATTCTGGTTGGCATCGAGAAAAGTGGGTTTCAGAGGTCTAGTAGAAACAAGTGGATTTTAAGGGTCTTTAGGGTGTTTACCTGAATGGCAGAGTCCGGATTGTGTGCACACAGTGGATTCAGCAGGAAGCAGTCATTGAGGGAACCAGCAAGCCAAGCAGTTGCTAGTGCTTTTATAGGGCTTGGGGGCTTGAACAGCAGGAGAAATTTCTAGCACATTACCTGGATAGACAGGGTGAAGAATGAGTTAAGGAGTGAAAAGGATAATCAAAAAAATCAATTTGGAATATGCTCAAGTCAAGTTACCTGCAGACACCTATCATGGGCTGTAAGCAAGTAGAAAGTGGAGCCTATATGCCAAAGGCAGCGGCTCAGTGGAGACCCAGATTTAGCCATTAAGGCTTAAGATAGAAAAGGGGTGATAGCCATGATTGGGTGGCAGAGGACCCAGGAATTTCATGGTCAGGACAAATAGCAGAGGCCAGGTGGCAAGCAGGCCACAGGAGCCTGTCTGGTCTGTCACTTCTCCATTGCCCCAGATACAGCATTAGACTTGGCTCTGGAAGGTCAGGCTTGTCTTCCACAGCCTTTGGCAGGCCGTGCCATGAGTCTGTTACACCATGGGCTCTACTCTGAGAAGACAAGAGTTGCCTTTCCATTGTTCTGTGCCCTGGGGGTGACCCAGCTAAGTGATAGCATTTGGGAGAGGAAGAAAACTCAGAGTTCCAAAGCTACTTAGATAGCTTATTTCAACCCATTTCACAAGTAACTCCTGCTAGTAGCAGCTTAAATTCCATACAAAGTGAGGCTTGAGTAAATGCTGGTCTGTCACTAATGCATGATTCTTGTTATGTCTGGAATGACACATATTACCCACAGCTTAAAAAAAATAAAAAATGTGTAAGTTGAAAAGAAAAACTCTCACCCTCTCTTTCTCTCTGCGCCCCTTGTCTCTTTATCCCCGGCCCCTTTTCCCCTCTTCTCTTGTTTCCTTTTCAGTTTTGAAACGTCACAAGTTACGGCTGGAAAGAAACCTCAAAGGATTAAAAAAAAAAGAAATTCCAAAATGTCACATTTAAAATATCACTTAATGAACCGATTGGTGTGCGTGCTAACAATGGGAGGACACGCATGCTTCAGCGCGTAGGCGGAAGTGCCGGGGCAGCTCTCCCTTGCCTGCTGTACACCTGCTGGACCTCCGCTCACTTGCCCGAGACTTTCCCCACTAGCTTTCTCCCTGCCCTCCCCAGTTTCACAGTGTGGCACATTGCTTCTTTATCTGCTCAAGGTCACTGTGGCCGCCGCCTCCGTGTCCACTTACACTTCCTTCCCTCGATTCCACAAGGTCTCCGAGTCCATCAGGATGTGCTCGCCCACTCGCAGGCAGCACGCAGTCAGCTGTCCTGCCTCCCTTTCTGCTGATTTACTCCTTGCACCGTATACCTCCTGGTTAGATTTACAAGATGACATGCGCTAAGTCATTTTTATTACCAGAGTCCCTACTTCTCATTTTGTAAATGCAGCGCCACACATACATGTTAATGAATTGGGCCCCTGGAACTGATAGATTTACTATGAGATATCATAACTCTAATGAAATAGGACTAAAGTGTCGGCTCGGTCACTCTTTCCAGTGCCTAAGTCATCTTGCTGAGGATGTTTTTTTTTTTTATGTGAGGCTTTATTTATGACTGTAAGCCTCACCCTCAGTGTTTCTGACCATTGAAATGGGGATAATATCAGTAGGTTTTCCATCTTATGAAGTCATAAATATTTCAAAAGTCAATTTCCTTTGACCTGTATTAGCAGTCTCTTTAAAGGTCACGGGATTTGCCTGAACTGCAAGGGCCTGGTCTGTCTACTGTTGATGTTTGCTGGCAGCTACAGCCTGGACCAGAAGTTTCCATAGAGGCTGACCAAGCCATACCCATGATGTCTGTGACTGCCGATGAGATCTATGGAGACAATTAGCTTGTAAAATTTAGGGTGATGAGTTGTCTACAGATGAGAATAGCATCTGTTAACATCTGTAGTTGTAGCTGTACTGTGGAAGATACATAAAGAGGCAAGCTCATAAAAACAGCTGCTTTGAGAACTTCCTCCCCCACCCAGATCGCCGCTAAGATCAGGGGCAGAAATGAGCGGAACTCCTAGTCCAGGTCCCTGTTGCAAACACAAACTGGTTTATTAGAAGGTTCTCCTCTCTCTCAGGCAAGATTGGTGATTTCTTGTTTTGTTGCTAAAATTTTTTTAAAATGTGTAACTGTACATTCATGTAGTACCTGAGGCAGCCAGAGTGAGCGCCATATCCCCTGCCAACTGGAGTTCTGGTTAGTTTGTGAGCCACCTTGTGATTTCTGGGATCTGAACCCAGGTCCTCTGCAAAAGCAGCGCGTGCTCTTAACCACCGAACCACCCCTCCTTCTGTCTCCAAGAACTGTGAATTCTAAGGAAATGCTCAGACTGGAGGAGCTCAGTCAAGTGTGAAGTGTTATGAAGGGGCTTGGAGAGACGATACCACTAGTTCAGATATAAACCGGAACAACAGCCATCCTGCTCCCCCTGCCCCAAAAAAGCGCACCAACACAACGTGATTACTGCAGGTCAGAAGACAGAGCTGACTGAACTTACAGGATGAGATCCTTATGCTGATTTTGCTGCCATGCTTCATAAAGAAGTTTGACTGCCCTTCACAGCTCCAAGGGTGCTCAAATCCCTTCTTTGTGTGTGCCTCTTTCTGACCCTTTCCATCTATAAGGCAATGAAAAGCATTTGGTAATTTAGGCTCTCATCTTAAGAAACGTGTAAATGTTCGAAGGAAACCTAAACCAAAAGGTAGGGTGACAGGCTAAACC
Source organism: Ellobius talpinus (assembly GCA_001685095.1). Lineage (NCBI taxonomy): Eukaryota > Metazoa > Chordata > Mammalia > Rodentia > Cricetidae > Ellobius > Ellobius talpinus. The sequence goes on from LOJH01012311.1 coordinate 13,349, forward strand.
CCAGACATATCAAGAGAGTCATCAACACCATAAATAAAGTTGTGTTAAATCTGTAGAAGCCTGGGCAGAATTTGACTGCAGGCATCGCCGGGGTGAAATGGGAGTTACTGCTGCTAGGAAGAAAGGGACACATGGAAAGGGAAGAACGGAGAACTATAAAGGCAGCCTTGCCTCGTAGTCTAGCTTCTGACATGGCTCCAACCAATACCGCAAATCAGAAACAAAACTAAAAGGAAAATGGCTAAATTGAACTTCTCAAAAAACAGTGTTCTTTTAGGGAGTTTTTCTTTCCACCCTTGTTATTTGCAATTCTTTATGAGTATGTCGTGTCTGATTATTGGCTGTCTTATTGATAAGCGAAAATAGATGTTGCTCAAATAGGCAGGTTTTGCAAACAAAACAGATGAGCATTGCTCTAAGTTGGCGGCAGGGATGGATGGCGTTAGCAATGTACATCTTGTACACTGGGCTCTTGGCAGGAGGATGGGTGACACACAGCTCTGGCTGCACTCACTACATCACCCTGTTCACATAAGTACGTATTTCTGGGTGTGCACTAAGTCACCCTTGTATACAGACATCTAAAAACTGTCTCAACCTCAAGCACTAAGCAACCACCTACCTGTTCTTATGTTCTGAGACCTCCCTCCTAGGTATACTAAGCCAGGTTAAATCCCTTCTATCCCTTCCTATGGACACTAGCATTCCTTGGTTGTGTGTTGGGGGTTGGGGGTGAAAGTATTCTCTTGTTCCCTTGAAGATTTCCTTTCTGTCTGCTTGCTACAGTATTCATTATTATCCTTCCACCCCCAGGACTCAATAAACCCCCTGTAAATGGATGGTTTATGAATAAGTGAATGGAGCATCATTAACATGACTGTCTCAGGCAGTCATGAGACCTAGACAAAATAAATAGACCTATTTACCTGGACCTACTTCAAACATATGTCCCCTGAAAGTATTCACAGCCAATGAACTAGAAATTCATTTTTTAATCAGAATAATGTGTTCGAATTTCCAAGTTTCTCTCTAATGCACTTTGCTGCATAATTTAGGACTCATAATTTTGAAGATTAATGTAGTTTCTACAACATTCTTTTTAGAAAACAGCACGGACGCAGGGCGGTGGTGGCGCATACCTTTAATCCCAGCACTCAGGAGACAGAGACAGGCAGATCTCTGTGAGTTTGAGGCCAGCCTGATCTACAGAGCAAGTTCCAGGACAGGCTGCAAAGCTACAGAGAAACAAACAAACAAACAAAAAGGCAACATGGACAGCTTTGATTAAAACTATTTTTAAAACCCTTCAGAATGGCTACAACTTGTAGAAAGAGTCTAAGCGCTGTTGAGGTACAATTGCAGCCACTGATAAAGAGAACTTTCTTCCAAGGTATACCAGTAAGTTTACACATCTGACTGTTTCTTGCAGGTTTGATAATGAAAATATTTTCTCTCTTGAGCAATGGTGGTTGTCAGCAATCTGATCCACTCCAAAGCAGGGAGAATCTGGGTTTTCCAACAGAAGTGGATGTCCTGGGCTGGATTAGTCAAAACTTGTTCTTATGAAAACACCAAGAAAGGGCTATGGCACATTCTTGCCTGGGAGTGAACGGGAGGAGTTCTGCATTTAAAGCTTAATGGCTGTATTGTTTCACTGATGCACTATAACGAACTGAGCTGCTCAGCTTGAGTTACTAATTAGGGGAATCCCACAGCAGGCCTGCGCACAAGGCTCCTTCTGAACCTGCTGCTAGACACTGGTCTCATTAAGTCGTGCTTGCTTGCCACACCTGGACTTCCTAAGTCTCTCCCCCATGAAAGGCCCCTCCAAATGGGGCATTTTCTCTGCTTTGTAATTACTGACTCCTACAAGAGACACCAAAGAGCTAACTTAGAGAGAATGAAGGGTTGCATCAACAAAACACAGACATGGGTGTGGTGAACGGACTGGGTCATATTTCAGAAGCACGGGGATTTGCAGCATCAAATCCAGTTTAAAAAAAATAAAAACTTTTGATTCCTTGTCAAGTACTTTTCAATGCATCTAATCTCTTCTTTTCACCTGACTTAAACTTAAATTAAGTCAGCTGGGTCTATCTTATGTACGTAAGTTGATTTTTTTTCTCTCCTCTGAGAAGAGTCATAAGAGAAGCAAGCACTAAGTAGATATTTGAAGCCAGGCCTTCTGGCTCTGATAAAAGACCAACGCTGAAAAACAAACACAAAATGTGGACTCTCCTCTTTGCTCTGTTAGAACACAACACTAACTCTCTTGTTATTTATTTGTTAACAATAGACCCAAGAGTTGAATGAAGCAGTTGGCAAGCCAAGCAGCCAGGGCTTGGTTAGCAATTCACAGGAGGTCATCAGCGATCCATGTACAGGACTCCACACTGGGAAACATAAAGGTCACTGTCACACCCTACTCCCTCCCCCAAAAGAAAAGTTTGTTCCTTCAGAGAATCTCAGGACTGTGGTGCTAAAAAAGCTTTGGGAAGTCAACAGACAGATGTAGACACTCAACCTCTGAATTTCATGGAACTGTCAAACACTACTTGGCATTAAATAATAATCAAGACATGAGAAATAATGGACTCAAAGCAATGACCTTAGCTGCACACTTCCGGAAGGCCGGGCCAGAAAGGAACAAAACATATTCCTTGTCCACGGCGCCGTGACAATAAAATGCTGTTGTAAGACGTAGCATGGCGCTCACAATCATTCACCGGGCAACTGGAAAATGGGGATGCAGGAGCTGTTGGTCTTGTGAAAACCCTGGCCCTTGGTGTTCTGCTGAGATAGCTCTCTCTCTGTCCTGTGTTTGCTGAGAAATGCTTGCGAGCCCTAAGGCGAGACAGAGATGGGACCTTGGCGCTTTAAAAATGAATTAACTGAGCTGCATCACACCGGAGTTCTTTTCTGTCCTGTTTTTCTCCAGTGCTGTGGCCCTACTAATTAGTGTTACAGGGTATATAAACTAGAACAAGCTAGGGAAGGAGCGAAGACACCGAGCATGGAGCTGAGTGAGATGGCCATTCTTCTAGCTCTAGGAAGTCACCCGCATTTGCAGAAAGATTTAGAATTCATGTAAGATCCATGGGACAGCAGAAATTAGAGCAACAAAAAAATGGAATGAAGAGGACCATGGGGGACAAATAAAAAGTATACGACATATGCATGAAAATGTCAGAATAAAACTTGTTTATTCAGACGCCTGAAAAAACATTTTGGGAAACAAAATGCCAAAACAAATAAATAAAAAAGCGTCCCTCTCCAAAAGAAAAAACTGTTCAACTTTGACCATGCAATGGGAAGAATTTTCTACCATGCGCTGTCTCATACATCGTGTAAATGCAGCCCTTTGAGAGATGCCCCCAAGCTCCCTACTCTAGAAGCCCCATTTGGTTTGGTTATGCATACACCCTCTCTAGCAATAATGCACTTGGCAGCCTAGTTCCTCCTCCTGCAAGGACTGTGCACACACATCCCTCTCCAAATGATGTGCTTTGCAGCACCAGAACCCCCTGAACCTCCCTTTGCACTGGGGCTCCATGTATTCCTGTCTGGAAGATAGTGTACGTTTCTCTGCTTTATACCATTATCCTACATTGTTCTGGGAACGATCAAATTTAGATAGTTTCTATTCAATTTATTCCCAACACATCCGGGTATAAAGAAAAAAGGGGGGCTGATTTGAGGTGCATACCCTCCCTTTTCATGTAGAAAACCCATATTTTGGATCAATTTGGCTGTGGTTCTTCTCTGAGCACATTTAGTACTGGAGATTATGATGTGACGATTTCTTCTGAGTTGAGACAGAGGGAAAATTAAAGTCTAGGAGTTCCAAGGCGAGGCTGGTGAAAGCTCTGACCACTGTGGTGGAAGGGGCTGCCCACACTGCCTTCATGTTGTACTGTCAGCTTCAGGGTTCCAGCTTTCTTGATCACTCATGCTAGGGTGGGCTTCCAGTGATATGGCTGCCTTTGAGTCATTCATGGTCCTGTAAGGAACCCTTTACTTCTGTAAGTCACCCCAATAAACTTATTAGTTCACCATCAAGTTGGACTTCAGTGCTATGATGACTTTGGCCTGCCGTTGGGTTCCCTGTCTCAGATGAGGAATAGTGTCACACAACAGAGACTGTCACACAAAACCTGGAGCAAAACATCACATAGAAACACCAGGTTGTGGAGCTTTGGATTATGTTTGGAGCCCCAGTCCTCACTGGCTCCCATCCTGTCCTTAAAGAAGGATCTCACCTTCCTCCCTTCCTGTTATAATCTAAGGAATAAAATGATAGCCAGAAAACGTGGCATGGCAGTGCATACCTTTAATCCCAGCACTCAGAGGTAGGCATACAGATCTCTGTGATTTCAAGGCCCACATAGTCTACATAGGGAGATCTTGTCTCAAAGACAGACAAACGGATGGATGGATGGATGGATGGATGGATGGA